>PVJC01031544.1:0-20501 GCA_004026665.1 Murina feae | reverse complement strand
CTCATTTGTGGAATATAATGAATAACATAAATTGATGAACAAAAATAGATTCAGAGATAGAGAAGCATTGAACAGACTGTCAAACTTCAGAGGGAAGGCAGAGGAAGGTGGGGGGTGGAGTGGGGTAAGAGATCAACCAAAGGACTTGTATGTATGCATATAAGAATGACCAATGGACACAGACAGTAGGGCATATGCTAGGGGATGGGGTGGCCAGAGAGAGGTAAATGGGGGGAAAGGAAACATATGCAATACTATATGTAATACTTCAAACAATATAGATTTTTTTTAAAAAAAAAGAATATTTGTCAGTTTTTGTTTGTTTTCTCTGATTGCAATTCTACCCCATCCCTTCTTTCTCTTTTATCACAACTGGCTCATTCTTTTCACATAAAAAAGCTCATTTAGAGCTGTAGAGACAAGGAAGTAGCTTCAAGAAACCTAGAAGCACTTTTGGAAACACCCCCCCCCCCGCCCCGCCCCCGCCAGGCTAGGCTCAGACGCATGCTGAGGAGGGCACCATAGGCTCATGTGGCATGGTCCAGGAAGCTGCTTGGCTTTGGTGAGGCAGCAATGGAAGGAAGGGACCCTTGACATCTTCCCTCCCAGAGGATCACAGGACATCAGAACAGGACGTGTCCTCAGGGGCCATCTTGTCTAATCCTCTCAATTGACAGTTCAAGAAGCAGAGGCCCAGGGGTTTGTCCAAGGATGCACAGTCAGGAAATGGCAAATCAAACCTAAGCTGACCTTCAGGTGACTCTCTGGAGTCACTCTAAAGCAGGCCTCCTCAAACTACAGCCCGCGGGCCACATGCCGGGTGTTTTTGCCGCCGCTGCCTGTCCTGCTTAAAATAAGATATGTGCAGTGTGCTAGGAATTTGTTCATAGTTTTTTTTAAACTATAGTCCGGCCCTCCAATGGTCTGAGGGACAGTGAACTGGCCCCCTGTTTAAAAAGTTTGAGGACCCCTGCAGACTCTCCCCCTTCTCAGGTCCCTCCCAATTGAGCTCATATTGACCTTGGGGAAGGCCAACAGTGGGAGGTGGCACAAAAATAGGACCTCTCCATGGCAGCTGCTTAAGGTCCACCCACAAGGCATCTACTGGTGCAAGAGGATGGAAACATCACCCAGTGTTTTTAGATAAACCTCCCAATCCAGGTGGGAAGTACCTGGAAGCACCAGAAGTGGCAGAGGAAAGGAGGGGCTGCTTTTCTGAGCAGGCTCTCCGAGGGCTCCTCCCACTCCCAGCTAGTCCCAAGGAACCCCCAGGCCACTTCCAGGACTCTTGCTTACATTAATTATGATGGCAGGATATACTAAGGTGATGATCTTGTTCACCAGGATCTTCTCGGGACTGCTCTTCTCTTCCACCAGGGCACTGATGCGAATCAGCTTGTCTGTTGACAGGTGCTGGCTGTACTGGGAGTAGGGGATTTGACAGCGATGGGTCTTTGCTAGGGAGAGAACACAAGGATGAGGAGAGACTGCTGGGAAAATCAGCTGGCCCTGATGGATATGGGGATCCTTTTAAAGAAAGGAGAAAGCCAGCATATACTGAGCCTCAGTGAAGCGGATACCAGGTTTACAGATAGAGACACTGGAAAGTGAAATGACTTGCCCAAGGTTATTGTGCTGGTAAATGGGCGAGCTGAGGCTCTAAAGTTTGGATGACTCCAAAGCTCAGGTTTCCCCCCACTAAGCCAGGCTACTGTCCTTGAAGGAAGGGTAGAAGGAAGAAGAGACAGGAGGGAAGGAGATAAGGGAAGAAGAAGAGGAGTCTGTGCTGAGGAGACACCAGGAAGATGGTGTCACAGGGAAGCTCCAGAACTCTTGTGGACTAGCTTGACCCCCAGAGGTATTTCCATAACCCATCTGTGTACAGAGTCCCCATGCCCATACCCAGAGCCCATACCTTCTTCAGGAATGAGACTGATGAAGGCTGTGTCCTGCCAGAACGGGGGCAGGGGGCTGCCGTTATGCAGCAGAGACTGAGCACTCAGGTTCACTTTGAGGTCCTTGAACTGGAGCGACATGTTGAGGGCCAGCAGGACGAACCTTATGTCCTGGCCCATGTTGGGCGGGTCGAGCAGCTGGAATTTCAGGGAGACCTGGATGACATCACAGGGCCGAAGAGAGGGTGCATTCAGCCTCCGGGGCATGGGCCTGGAAGATTGTGAGTCTGCTTGATAGTGGCCCCGGGACTTTCCAGTCTTCAGCTTCTGAAGAGCCTTCAGAAACACCTGTCTCTCCTGGGGAGAACCTAGGAGGGCAGAGACAGTACCAGCTATGGACCGGCGTTTAGACTGTGCCTGGCCATCCTTCCCAGCAGCCATACCAACACTGCAAGGTTGTTCAAACCTTCATTTCCAACAACAAATACTCCCTATAATTTCTCAGGTGCTTTCTAAGTGCCAGACTCTGCTGAGCACTTCACTCCTTTCATCCTCACATCAACCACGAGAGAGAGATATTATTATTATTATTCCACATACAGATGTGGAAAATGGGGCTTAGAGAGGTCATGTCAGTTGCCCAAGTCTCCCAATGTGCTGGGGGCAGAGTCCAGGTAGAAGCCAAATCCGCCTGAATAAAATAATCTGTGCTCATAGCCAATAGACTATACCATGGGGAAGACAAAGGCCCACAAATGCCCTTTAAGACCGCAGGGCACGATTTGATTTCTGTTCCAGCACTACATTATTAGCCAGGTGTACACTACCTGGATATTGAGAGATGAGAAACCACAGTGAAAAAATAAGAGGAACTCAGTCAAGCTGAGTTCCCAGAGAACCCAGATCTCAGTCCTAGGGGGGCACGGTGGCCGGGAAGTGCAGGGGCACTCACTGTGCTTCCCTAATAATCCCAACAGCTGCCTTCACTGAACACTTACTGTCGCCAGGGGCCCGCTTTACCCCCTTAGTGCATCCCCACGACCTCCCAGGCAGAGGCCACTCGTGTCCCCTTGCTCTCGAGGTTGTTCTAAGCCCTGTTTCATGCAGAAGAGAATCTTGAGACACTGGCTTCAGTAAGAGTGGACCTAGGGAGATGTGGATCAGATTTAACTCATCTGTGGTTTGCTCTGCCTTCAGATCTTGTTAGGCTGGGTGGGAGGAGACAGAACACTGCCTGGCTGAGCAGCACACTCAGGCCCAAGGGAATATAGCTCCAGATCCCCCAAGTTCACATGGAGCCCGGTGGACCTTGTAGCAAATGCTGCTCATGCCCCACACACATTGCCTTGGCATTTGCCATTTCAATGCCCAGGTGCCCTAATTTCAAATTCTAGCATCTGCTACTACTCTTTGCATGAGGCTTTCTCTGCTCTTGCATGGGGCAGACTAAAAGTGCTAGAGAATTTACTCCCCCAAGTTTTGACCAACAGGATTTGGTGGATAAATAATAGTCCCTTGGCTCTTAGATGGGATAAATCTAGGGCAGTGATTTTCATCCTGTGTGCCCCAAGAATTTTTAAAACATGCAATATGTGACTATTCAGTCATGGCACTGGCCTCTTTTCCCTTAGATTGTCAAATATAAAATGACAACGGCCAATAGGCACCTGGTGTGAATGACTCAAAATTATACATATGTTTTGTCAGAAGAGCAAAAAAAAATACCTCTTTGGTGTGTTGCAGAGTTTCAGTAATTAGTGTATGTGTGCCATGAGATGAACAAGATTGACAATCGCTGATCCTGGATGTTGTTCTACACTTTACACTGAATCCCTGATAGGGTGATCAGATTTAGCAAATAAAAGTTTAGGGCCATTGAATTTGAATTTCAGATTAACAACAAATAATTGGAGACATGATTAGACTAAAGCATTCTTCATCCTGCATTTCCTTGGGCCACCCCACTGGCAGAGCTCCCGAGCTGGCCTGAGCTCCGGATGGGGCCCCCTGCACTTGCTCCTTCCCCTTTCCTGTCTCCCTTGCTCACTCTCCTTCCTTCCAGTAGTTCCTGGATCACTTCACAGATAAACCACTTGTACTTGAATCCTTGCCTCAGGATCTGTTTCTGGGCACCCCAACCAAGATAACCCAGAGTTGTTGGAGGTGGGGAGGGGATGGACGGTGTTGCTGTGCAGTCCCTTCCTAGGCTTGGATTTTGGAGTTTCTCTATGTTGGTCCCAAAGGCTCACGTAGACAGAGCACAGACACCCACTTGCCAGAATTCACAGCAATTGCTCAGCTACCCCCCTCCCCCACCCTCCACACATTTCTGATCCGTCCTCCTCAGATCCTGCCCCTCACCCCTGCTTCTGGCCCTTGTGGCCTGGATATTTTTACTTGGCTCCCTAGTGATTGAACCTGGTGATTGGTCTTCCTCAAATCCCAGGAATTAGTCCACAGCTGGCTAATTTAGCTTCCCCTTTGCCCCTGCTGGCTTAGATAAGAAGCCCCTGCCAGTTCTCCCACCTCTCCAAATCATCTTCTGCAGGGGGTGGGTCCAAGAGTGAGCAAATGGCTTTATATCAGCCTCGGTGCTGACTGGTGGTCTGATTTTTCCTCCAAACACCCAATAAAACACAGTAAATTAAACAATACATGAATGAAAATTAATTTAATTCATTAATAAGCTTTTTTTTTTTTCTTTTTTTTACTAATACCCCCATCTTCAGTGGGAGGCTGATTTGGGGTGAAGGCAGTGGTGAGGAATTCATATATTGTGATGAGATGCCTGCCAATGGCCCTATAGTCAATGTGAACATCTGTGGGAAAGTGCTCACTGGCCTGTGGGATGGAGGGTGGGGGGCATGAGGAAGTGAGGCAGTGGGGATGCCTGAACTGCGAACTCAAAACTGAAGAGCTGGGGAGACTGGACCTGGGTCCTGCCCCACAGTCACCCTCTGTCCCCCAGAGGCCTGTTCCAGCTGGCTGAGGGGTTCCTTGGGGTAGTGGGAAGGTGCCCACAGGACCTGGACTCTGCGGGGGCTGGTATAGTCATACCTTCTTCATACTTGTAGTTCTCCGTGATGTCATCCCTCTCATCACTCCGGATGCTCTTGGTGCTGATCAAATTGCCCACAGAATTCGTGTCCTGGTGAAGCTTCTGCTCCTTTCCTCCAAGGACGAGCCAGGACACACAGTCGGCATTCACCATGGAAAAGGCAAAGGCCGTGTCGTAGTTCAGATCCACCTCTCCCTCTTTGATGGCTCTGACGGAGGCAGGGCCACAGCAGAACATGCCTGGAGGAGAACGGAAGAGCCACGAGGGCCGTTGCAGGGACAGGGGTGGCCAAGGGCTGATGCCGTGGGAGTGGGTTCTGCCTTTCCCAGGGAGAGCCTCACCGTTGCTCCTCTCCTGAGGCGTGGAGTCCAGCACCTGCCAGCCTCCGTATCCGGGAGGGAGGTCCTTTCGGGCCATCCAGCACTCATTCCAGACATGGAAATTCCTGAAGGAGAAGCCACAGGAGCCAGTGTCAGATAAGCTAAGGGCAAGTTTGTAGTGCTTGTGTTCCTTCTGGAGGAAGGCAGGGGACGATGAGCGGTGCACTGACCGGTAGAAAGACAGACTTAGCACCCCAGCCAGGCCTTCAAACCTTTGTGGGTGAGTAGTGATGGCTCTCCCTCCTGTGAACACAACCTGCCCTGAAAGGAGAATGAAGGCTTCCAGTGCCCACTGAAGTTAAAAACCTTCTCTCTCTCTCTCTCTCTCTCTCTCTCTCTCTCTCTCTCTCTCTGACCCCTCTTTCTCAGAAAGTCCTTGTGCCGTTTCCTGTGGGTGCTGCTGGCTCAGAGGCCATCATGGTCTTTGTGTCTGGAGGTGAGACTTCCGGTCCTCCTGCAGCCACAGGCTGATTAATGAATGAAGGAGGCAGCAAAGAAGAAAACCTCATCCAGGACAGGGAGCTCTTGTGATGTTTAGATTCTAAACTCAAAATCATTGTTTTTGTGTTGAGCTATGTCTCAGCCTTTGGGTAGGGCTGGGGAAAGTGGGGGTGGGGGGCAGGAGAGGGCATCAGGCTCATGGACTCACTTCTTCTGGTGGGGTTCACCCTACAAAGAGAACGAGAAGTTGTCTCTCACCAGACAGTGTCCTTCTTATTCTCCAAAATCCTGCCCGTGTTGTCGTAGTACTCATCTATGATCAGGTTCCCGTCTGTGTCGTGGCCAGAGTCAAAGTTGGTGATCACACGGGTGGGGATCCCCAGGCACCTCATCACTGTGAAAAGGGCAGAGAGTATTTGGGCTGTGAATTCAGGAGCTCAACGGCTTCCTGGAGTTAGGGCCCTGGGCTCAGGGAAATCATTAATTTAGCGCCTTCAGGACTGAGCAGGAGCTGTCTGGGCCGCTGGGTTGGTGATGCTGCCAACCTTCCTCCCCATCTCCCTGAGCTCCTCTCCCTGGTGCTCACAGAAGCCACTGTGTGCAAAGGTGCAAGTTGCTTCAACAAGCACTGCCAGGGCCAACAGAAAGCCTAGGGAGGCCTGGGTTCCCCTGCCTGGGCCAGCAGGGCGGGGCAGGCACACCCCTTTAGCAAGATGCGGTGGCCTGACTCAGTCGCACTTCTCTCCTGGCCATAAATTTCCACTTCCAAACCAAATACCTGGAAAGTTTTCCTTTCTATGATAGAGATTGTTGGCAGAGGACATCAGATTCTTAGGCAAAGGGTCCTGTGGTTTGGACTCCCCCTTTTCTATGGGTGGATTCTCTAGGCAGCTTCTCAAAGAAAGCATCACAGATCCAGCCAGAGGGAAGGAAACTGTGTAACAGAAGCCTGGAAAAGGGAGGCTGTACGTGGAGGCGCAATTCTGGAAAAGTGGTAGAGTGTTATCTTTATTCCTGAAGGTGCATCTCTTCCCTTTGCCAACCAACTTCTTTTCTTTGCTCTATTTCTCCCACTCTGCATTCTTTTAAGAACAGCAACATCTCCCAGCTCACCCTACCGCCAATGCCCTGGGAATCCCTGTCCCCTAATGTCCAACTGTGAAGTAATAATAATAATAATAATAATAATAATATCTACCAGCAGGCACGGTGCTGTTTTGCATACATTATGCTCAGGGCAACTCTACATGGAAGCTGATGTTCTTATCCCCATTTTGTAGATGAGGAATCAGAGGCTAAGAAAAGTTTGCTTCTTTGACCAGAGTCACACAGCTAAGAAGTGGCAGAGTTATCCCTCAAATCCTGGTTTCACTGCTCAGCCTGTATTCAATTCTGAGTTCACCTCCCAGTATGATGCAAACAGTTCAGCATTCTAGTATTTTCACCTTATTCCACATCCCAAGCACTTTCCTACATTATCAAATATTTGGCAAAAGCAAGATTTCTAGGGGTGGTTATTTTTAGATATTTGGTTGGTTTCCATTTTTTCCCTTGTTGTAAATAATGCTGTGATGAACATCTTTATAGATCAATCTTTTTTCCTCCCTTGGGACAGATTCCAGGAGATAAAAATGACAGTCAACAAATATAAATAGTGGCCAGCGGAGACTGTGGGTCTCTCCTTGCGGCCTCGGTGCAATAGCGGAGCACAGGTGGCGGCAGTCGGAGTCATGGCAGGACAGGTCTTTAGGAAGTTCCTTCCCCCCACCCTTTTTAAAAATATATATATTTATTGACTTTTTACAGAGAGGAAGGGAGAGAGATAGAGAGTTAGAAACATCAATGAGAGAGAAACATCAATCAGCTGCCTCCTGCACACCTCCCCACTGGGGATGTGCCCACAACCAAGGTACATGCCCTTGACCGGAATTGAACCCGGGACCCTTGAGTCTGAAGGCCGATGCTCTAGCCACTGAGCCAAACCGGTTAGGGCTCCTTCCCCTCTTTGACCAAGTATTAGCTGAAAGCAGTGCTGCAGAAACTGTAACCAGAGGAGGCATGATGTTTCCAGAAAAATCTCAAAGAAAAGTATTGCAAGCCGTAGTAGTTGCTGTTGGATCAGGCTCCAAAGAAAAGGGTGGAGAGATTCAACCTGTTAGCATGACACTTGGAGATAAAGGTCTCTTTCCAGAATATGGAGGCACCGAAGTAGATCTAGATGACAAGGATTATTTCTTATTTAAAGATGGCGACATTCCTGGAAAGCATGTACCAGTAGACTGAAATAAATCACTATTGAAATGGCATCATGTGAAGCTGCCCAATCCAATGAAGTTCTGAAATCTTTCATCATGTAAATAATTTCTGTGTTTCTTTTATAATAAACTAATGAAAAAATATAGATACTTCTCAGCGTTGTTCACATACTACTGTAATTTTTTAAATGTTCATAATTTTTAGTTCAAATACTTATTTATATTAAACATATAATTGCTTATAGATTTTAGTTTAGGCTCCTTCTCACAGGTTGGCACAAAGCCTCTCCAAGCTAGGGCATGGACACACCCCTGGACATGGCCCAGGACAGGGAGGAGAGAAGCCCAAAGGGAAGCCTGGAGTTCTCCTAAGAATGGCACGTCTGCATGCGGCCAAGGAACTAGGGCAGGGAGGGAGCAGAGCTGACAAGCGAGTTGTAGGTGGAGGTGACACAGGACAGCCTCAGAGGGGAGGGTGAAGGTTCGAGGAGCTGTCACTGAAGGAACCTGAGACACGAGTGATGCAAGAGCATCCAAGTGACTCAGGAGCATGGCGTGGGCCAGGATTTACGCTAAGATTACAGTCAGATGGGTGGATAACACTTATGGTAGTAAGAGAATGTGCCAAGGAGAACTGAGTAGGGAGAGCAGTGAACAAGCCTCTGTTCACCCTGATTGCAGAATTCATGAACAGCCACTTGAAGTGTCAGTGGTGGTGTCCACTCCTGCCTCACATGTCTGGATGGGCACAGAGTAGATGCTCATTAAATTGTGTTGGAAGCAGGTTGTCTTTAACCTGTGCACAAGGTTTCTGCAAAACATGACTCCCAATGATTCAGTTTGACATGAGATTCAGGTGACTCACTGATAATTTTGTGGGAGCTGAGTCCCTCATAAAAAAGAAACCCATATGGGGTGTGTTTGTACGTGTGCATCCACAGGCATACACACTCACATAGTGATATTTAGACAAAGGTGGAGAAGATCTCAGAGTTGGGAAAGAATTAGAATTCCCAAAGCATACTACACAACACCCAGCATGAATGAATTACTATCTCTCTTCACTTGGCCATTTAGCACTTATTCAGTGACAAGTGTCAAGCCCTTGCTATGAATCAGGCAGTGAGTTAGATGCAAAGTGCACAGACGCAAAAGACATCCCTGCCCTCCAGGAGTGCAGCTTCACTCCTGACTGGTGGCAGACACTGTGCTGATGGTGCATTAAAACACACAGTTTGTTTCAGGGCTGGACATGAAGACTTCTCGCCAGTTCTCCCTCCACCACCAGCCCTGCCTCTCCATAAAGAAAGGTAGCTCCAATTTTATAAGAGAAATTAGTGGAAAGTTAGAGTTCACTGAATTTATTGAAATTCATTTGGCCAGCTTTGCTATCACACTTCATGGCTTATGCTGAAGAATAGAGTCAAAGCCCCAGCTAACATAAAGTCAAAGTAATTGCATCTAAACGTGATGATTTTTAGCATCTTTTAACTTCTCCTGGGTTGTAGTAAGCTTCCACATGGTAAACGTAAGCACTTCCTGCTCTACCTCCCATGCCTTTAATTGTTTCCCACCGCAAGATGGTTATCTTGCCTTAGTTTTTCAGATTTGTTAGCAGGAGGTCATATTCTCACTTGTCTGCAGTGACAATAAAACCTAAAATTGCTCTAAAAACTAAAGCTTATAACCTAGCTGGTTTGGCTCAGTGAATAGAGCATCAGCCTGCGGACTGAAGAGTCCCAGGTTCAGTTCCGGGCAAGGGCAATGCCTGGGTTGTGGGCTCATTCCCCAGTAGGGAGTGTACAGGAGGCAGCCAATCAAAGATTCTCTCTCATCATTGATGTTTCTATCTCTCCCTCTCCCTTCCTCTCTGAAATCAAGAATAAAAAAAAAAGTAGGGATGTAAAGAAACAGGAAAATATGATCAGGAAAGTTGTCAGTCAATAGAACTAGATCCAGAAATGACAGAAATCGTGGAACTAACTGATAAGGACATTAAAACAGGTATTTTAAATAGTATAAATATGCTCAAGAGAAAGTAAAGGAAAACATAATTATAATAAGAAAAATGGAAGATAAAGAAAAGACTCAACGAAAATTTTAAAAATCCTCACCCAAGGATATTTTTTCATTGCTTTTTGGAGAGAGTGGAAGAGAGGGGAAGAGACAGAGAGAGAGGAACATCGACGTGAGAGAGACACATCAAATGGTTGCCTCCTGCAAATGCCCAACCTGGGGCAGGGGATCGAGCCTGCAGCTGAGGTATGTGCCCTTGACAGGAATCAAACCTGGAACCTTTCAGTCCGTAGGCTGATGCTCTATCTACTGAGCCAAAGGGCCCAATGGAACTTTTAAAGGTGAAAAATGCAATCTATAAAACAAAAAACATACTAGACAAAATATTATACAAAGATAATAATATACTGTCCTGGCCAGTGTGCTCGGTGGTTAGAGTGCTGGCCCACACACTAAAGGGTCATGGGTTCAATTCCTGGTCAAGGGTATGTACATGGGTTGAAAGGCAACCAGTTTATTTCTCTCTCACACATTGATGTCTTTCTCCCCTTCTCTTTCCCTCCCTTCCACTTTCTCTAAAAATCAATGGAAAAAATATCCTTAGGTAAAAGATAATATACGTTTTTATAAGAACACCTTTCAATACAATGCTATATATCAAACACATCAAAATGTTTCCCTATCTTGGGAGGAAGTGAATGGAAGTGGTTTATGAGATAAATGGGGGAGATCAATTAATTAGTTACAGTTTTTAAAATGAGGGGCCTGAATAAGACCTATTACGATAAATGCCATGACACAAGGAATACGATTAATTTAATCCCAAACGCTCCAAGGAACAAAGCAAGGAAATAAACCCAAAAAGTGGTAGAGCCCAGCCAGTGTGTGTCAGTGGTTGAGGGCCAACCTATGAGCCTGGAGATCTCGGCTCAATTCCTGGTCAGGGCACATGCCCAGTTGTGGGCTTGTTCCCCAGTGGGGAGTGTGCAGGAGGCAGCTGATCAATGATTCTCTCTCATCATTGATGTTTCTATCTCTCTTTCCCTCTCCCTTCCTCTCTAAAATCAATAATTAAAAAAAAAAAAGACTAATCAACTTCCGACCTGATTAGGTCACACCCACTAAAGATAATCTCCCTTCTTAGAGACAACTGATTTGGGACCTTAATTACATCTGCAAAATTCTTAAAAAAAAAAAAAAGTGGTAGAGAAAATAGAAAGCTGAAATTTGATAGATGGCTAGAAAAACCTTTTAGCCCAGCTGGTATTGCTCAGTGGTCATAGTTTGATTCCTGGTCAGGGCACTGGCCAGGTTGTGGGCTCAATCCCCAACAGGGGGCATGCAGAAGCAACTGATCAGTGGTTCTTTATCATCCTTAATGTTCCTATCTCTCTCCCTTTCCCTTCCTCTCTGAAATCAATAAAACAATATTTTTTTAAAAAGAAAAACCTTTGGCCTGGCTGCTATGGCTCAGTGGTTTGAGCATTGATCCATGAAGAAGTTGCTGGTTCAATTCCTGGTCAGGGCATATGCTCAATCCCCAACAGGGGGCATGCAGGAGACAGCCAATCAATGATTCTCATCATTGATGTTTTTATCTCTCTCCCTCTCCCTTCCTCTCACTGAAATCAATAAAAATATTTTTTTAAAAAATAATAATAATAAAATAAAACCCTTTTAAACAAGAGCCAGTCAGACCTTTGGAGCCTAAGAGGCAGAGATTAAAACACCAGGAGACTAATTATAATGGCTAACACTTATGTAAAACTAACCATGTGCCAGGCATTTTTCTAAGTGCTTGCCACATACTAATTAACAATTCAGTGAGGGAACATTTCATACAATCTTTGATGCCTCATAAATCCATGGAGAATAATAGTAGATTTGTGTTTAAGCCAAAGGTTAAAGCTAAATAACAAATGGGGTCCTTGGCTGAGGTTCCTTCTTTCAGAGTAAATGACTCAGTAAAAACAATGAGGACAAGAGTTATTGTATTGAAGTAACTCTACACAAACAAGTGAGGAGAAATCTTAGATCCAGGAAGAGAGGAGGTGCCCAGCCCCACGCTCTCAGCCTCCTCACCTTCTCCCCATTTCCCACCATGACTCAGGGCCCAGGGTCCTACTTTGCAGAGGAGGAGATGATACCACATGGACCTGTTCAAAGTCACATGTTCACATCTTCAGACCCTCATCCCCTCACGTCTGCCCTCATACAGTTGTGGGTAGGGGCCTACCAGGACCAGGCATATTCCCAGGATGCCTGGCTTAAAAAAAACAAAACTTTATTGAGATAATTTGCATATCATAAAATTCACCCTTTTAGAGTCACCACTTCAGCGGCTGGTAGTATATTCACAAGTTGTACAACAATCCTCACTAACAATCCCAGAACATTTCACCTAAAAAACAACACATCTCTATGTCTACCAGCAGTCACTTTCCATTCCCCCCTCTCCCCAGCTCCAGGCAACCACTAATCCACTCTCCTGTCTCTATGAATTGGCCGATTCTGGGCATTGCACATATATGGAATTAATTCCATTGCACACCTGGCTTTGGGGAGAATTTTCAGGCAACAGATCATCACTGTCCCCTCTGTTCCTTGTTACAGTGCGAGGCTTCCTGGATACTTCACAGACCTCAGCCAAGGGCCGAGGGGCTGACCTTGTCACAAGGAGTGGGTGTCCAGAACAGGATGACTGAGAGTTTCAGGGCAGTTGAGCCTGAGCATCAAAGGAGAGGCCAGGGATTTCTCGGAAATTCTCTAAGTAATAGCCAACTAACAGTTGTCAATGAAACAGCCCGTCCAAAAATTATAGCACTGTCTTTGACGCATCCAAAGTTTCATTTCTGTGATTTTTCTTTAGGGACTCGATGTCCATCTGTTCACATTAAAAAAAGGCAATACTGGGAGGTAGAGCTGCTGCAGGGGAGGATGTACTTCTGGGTCACACTAGAGTCACTCGATCACTTTCGAGCTTCAGTTTTTTCACCTGTAAAGTGACGGTAATGATATCTACTTTGCATGTGGTTATGAGGATTAGAAAGAGTGAAAGTGCTCTGTGTGTGCCCGAAGCACAGGGAATGCTGGACACATGGTGGCTGCTAGTCGTGTCTGTGCAGTATATGGCCTTGTGGCTAGAGCATGCCAGACCAGGATGTGAGCTTTGCTCCAACTCCACCACTCAATCTCTTCATCTACAAAACTGAGGTGATGGTAGGACCTAATTCATAAGGTCATTTGGAGGATCAAACAGAACTATCCTAGCTAATACTGAACACTCACTGTAGCCAGGCTCTATTCTAAGAATTCTCCATGTATGAGATTAATCCGCTGAGGAAACTGAGTCCCGTGTTAAGTGACTTGTCCAAGGTTATTCAGCCAACTAATGGCCTTGCTGGTTTTTGAAGACAAGCAGTCTACCTCTGGAGCCCACATGCCTCACCATTACTCTAAGCTATCGAAGTTCTAGTACAGTTCCTGGCACAAAGGAAGTCTTCCATAACCATCAGCTATTGTGATTGTGAATAATAGTAATGCTTAGGCAGCTGAATCGGGTTAAGGAGCTTGGTAAAGCTCTAACTTTGAGTGGAGGATAGTAAGGTGACCAGACGTCCCGCTTTTGGCGGGACAGACCCATTTTTAATAGTTTGTCACGTGTCCCGTGGTGTTTTAAAAAAGTCCCGATTACTCTTTGTAATATTTTAAGTAATAATAAAAAAGAGGGAAAAAAAGAAAGAAAAGAACCCCCCCACCCCCCACCCCCCGGTCAATGGTGTACCGCTTTAAATCTAGTCACCTTATACTGGGTCTTACCCATTTTTTGTATCCAAAAGTATTTGAAGCATAGTGGCTAGCATAGAATAAGGACTCAATAAATAAGTGTTATTGGACTGAGTTTTAAAAACTGATATACTTATCAATATACAACATGGTAGGCCTTTCTGGGAAGGCTGGTGCTAACTGAGCTTCAGTTGGACCCACTGTAGCCCACACTTGACCCACTTTGCCCAACCCTTTGCTTCCCAGATCACTACAGGACCATTATTCTCATAAACATTTTAATTGGTCTGCTCTCTTGCATAATCTCCATTGACTGGCTCCACCTCTGTCATCAACCAGTTCCAGGTAATCACACCCCAAACCCTGGCCCTTTCTTTTACACACATACACCTGGCCCATTAGACTCAAGGCTTTTCCATGCACAGGAAGATTTCCTCTCTATCCTGCACAAACAAGATTGATCCGTCCTCTGCCTCTCACTCTTGTGCCTCCTCCCTCAATGACTCAGACATCCTAGTTTACCTAAATGCCTATTAACTCTTATCTGTCACACAATCAAAGCTGTCAAATTCCTGGTTTCAAAACAAAACAAAACACTGACCAAGGATTCTTCGACCAATCAAAGCATTCAACTCAAGCCGACCAAGGATTCTTCGACCAATCAAAGCATTCAACTCAAGCCGGGTCTGTGCAGCTGCAGGGGAGGAGTAGTTCGGGAACTCCTCCTCACCAACCTTGTGGGTGTTGACAGAGACCTCCTCGTGCCCTTGGACAGAGGCCTGGCCTTTGCTCGCAGCCCAGGGCTCTCTGGGCTTCCTCCAGGAGACTGGAGCTGGACACAGCACACACACGCATACAGAGTGCACCAGCTTTGTCCTCTAGGGAATTTCTACGCAAAAGGCCTCGCTCCTTGATAAAACCAAGCTGTGGGCAGATCTGGCCTTCCTGGATTGCACGAGAGAGTGCTGTGAACAAAACCCACACTTGGCATCTTTCCCCAGGTAACATGAATAACTTCCCGATTGTGACCCAAGTCAGCTTTATGGATACGCAAGACGCCGAGAGCTGGCCTAGGCCGGGGCAGGGTTAGGGTGAGGGCCAGGAGCAAGAGTCCCTGGGTGAGGCAGAAGACCTCCCCCTGCTACCTCCATTGTGCAACTCATTTCCAGGTATCAGTTTCCACAACATTTACCTCCCACTTCCTTCTACTTGCTCCTCTTGCCACATGCAAACTAACTTCCACCTGCCTTCTTTCCCATGTGCCTATTCTTGTCAGTTTTTCTCCTACTAATGTTACATCTGCTCCCTACCTGAAGAGTTGATCTACCATTTCCCCTCACCCCCTAATCCCCCGGCCTGAGCCAGGCCTCCAGACCTCCAAACTTGTGGAACTCCAAATTTAATGTCATTGCACTTTGGCTGTCACCCTGCTCTGGCCCCGTGGTCCACACCACTGCTCAGATGCACATTTCCCTCTCATATGAACATCTCCATTCAGACCATTCTCCGTGCTCATCAGTTTGCAAGTTTTTCTAATTACTTGGCCTCCCATCTCTTTCCCAGCTTGCACCAGACAGTTCTCAGCCAGGTTCAGCGAGAAGAGAGGGAAAGGTGCCAGGTTCCCAGAAGTGTGTGATTTCTGCCTCAAAACCATCCTCTGAAATAGGCCCAGATATTGTGAAGCCTGAGGTTAGTGAAGAGACATTTTTGCTGCAAAGGGTGTTCTTCCAAATGCTCCTTGGTGGAAACCGTGTGAGACGGGGACAAGAATTACCTGGAGGGCTACTCTGTGAGCCATGGCATTTTGGGTCATTTCATGGGGAACTTTCTACTCCCTACCTGTGCACATGATGGCTGCAAAGACCCAGCACTGCCCGTAGCGCACTGGCTGGCAACCTGTGGCGTGCCACTGTTTCAGGATGGCCACGCTGCCAGTCCACTCTCCAGGGTTGGTGCCGTCTGAGAAATTCTCACTCCACTTTCCATTGAGCACCCCACTGTCATCATTGCTGTTGATCTGAAGAGAAGCCACACATAGAAGAATTAGAAGCATCCTTTTCATCAACAGGATGGGATGCCTGAGCTGCCTTGCAAGGCCGGTGGGCCTGAGACACAGAGGAGGCTTTGATCTCATTTCACCTGGGACTTCCAGACCTGCCGGGGAAGGGCTCAGGATGTGAAGCTGGCCGCTTTACTTGTGTTCCATTGTTAATTGGTTTATTATCCTATTTCTACACACCCCCTTACCCCTCACCTCCCCATCCCCTACAAAGCTAGAGCTTGGCTTTGGTAGCTTTAAAAAATACTCAGAGCGAAGGAAATTTAGAAACAATAAGACCATTTCACAAACTACAGCTATGCTCAGCCTTTCCCAAAACATGCAATTTGGGATTAATAGACGTGATGGCCCACACCCAGCTATTTCAGAGCTCAGTTGAGAAAAACCTGTTAGCTAGACTTTCATCCACCTTAGCCAAAATGGCTTTGCAAGAGGGCCCATGCCTCTCAACTCTTCATTCTCCCATTGCAGGGGCAACTGTGAGTGGGCAGGGCTCCCCTGGCACAGTTTCCTCCCTCTCTGGACATGCCCTGAGGGGGCAAATCCAGACCCAACCTCACCATGGCGCACACCACTCTGCTGATGTAGACAGGGCTCCCTCGAAGAGCACAGTCTGTGGCTGCGTCAGTCTGGAAGTGCAGGCTCTTGTCTAGCAACTCCAGGCAGATATCTATGATGTTCTCTTCAAACTGCAAGGAGAGATGCCGAGAGGCAAGGCAGCCATGTTTCGCACATGCCGATATGGAGCCACCCCACTCAGCTCTCCAATGGAGTATGTTTGAAATACAAAACCACGTGGAAGGTAACTGAATCTAGTAGCACAGCCACGAACTCGGGCAGGTACAGGGTCTCAAAGCGCTGGGATCACAACTCCCCCACTTGGTATGTCCTGCAAGTCAAATCCTTGGAGTTTTTTCTAATGTGTCTGACAGACTGAAAATCACTTCCCTCTCTTCCCTCCTCAGTCTCCACATTCTTGGACCTCATGAGCTGTTCTTGCTAAAACCACATTGCCTCATCTTCCATCCCCACCTGCTGATCCGGCTCATCATTGGGAGTTAAGGCTAAGGTGATGGCCCTAACTTGCCATGGTGACTGCGATTCCATAGGGCTGTGGGCTGACTAATAGCATGTGAGTTATGGAAACTTCCCACCCAAGGCAGGTGAGAATGCTATTTGTCCGGAGGCCTTTTGCTGAGCCCAAGCCTGGCTTAGCATCATAGCACTGGCTACATCTCTACTCACCAGGCTCAGGAATAATGATGTAGCCAAGCTCTGTCTTCCTTGCCTAAGTGTATGCTCTGCCTCTCTCCAAAGTTCCTTGGAGCTTCACACCCCAGATCTGGCACAGTGCTCAGCACAGAGTGGGAGCTCTGAGCATCTTTGTTGAATGAAAGTAAGTGAATTAATTGATTTCCATGT
The DNA here is from genome assembly GCA_004026665.1 of Murina feae. Classification (NCBI taxonomy): domain Eukaryota; kingdom Metazoa; phylum Chordata; class Mammalia; order Chiroptera; family Vespertilionidae; genus Murina; species Murina feae. Next base: position 3,189 of record PVJC01031544.1, on the reverse strand, counting down.
AACACTGGCAATAAATAGAATTTGGAGGCTCTCTGATCCATTTTCCCCAAGGGATAGTTTGATCAGTTCACTTTTCTGCTTTAAAATGTTCAGAGATCCCTGTGACCTACAGAATCAAAGTTCTAACCTCCTCTACAAGACACATAAGACCCTCCCTGATCTGGCCTTCTTCTACTTCTCAATACCCTCGCCTCACCAGTTTTGTTCCAGCAACACCCAGATTCCTTGTAACCGCTGCAGCAGGTCAAACAGATCCTCATCTTTGTGTCTTTGCTCATCCTTCTCTTTGCCTATGATGTTTTCCCCAACTTCCTTCTCTTGGTTAACTCAGTTCAAGTATTTCCTCTTCCAGGAAGCTTTCCAGACAGCCCCATGCCCAACCAAGCCCTTCCTCCAGGCTCTCAGAGGCCCCGGTGCCTGGCTGGCAATCTTTACATGTCACGCTGCATAAGTGACCTGCTTATATGACTGAGTCCTCACTTCACTGGGCTCAGGGACAGTGTTTTATTCATCTTTATATCTCTGGCACCTAGAACCCTGCCTGGAACTCAGCAGGCATTCAGTATATGTTCACTGAATAGGAGATAGGGGAGGACCCAGGGCTCAGAGACCAGCAGCTCTGCTCTTCTGCTTCTCACAGGTGACAGCGACCTTCTGTCCAGGGACTCACTAAGATCCCCATCTGCCTATGCTGACTGTGGGTGTGGGGATGTCCGCTGGGGCAAGTTTAGGCTGCCATGTCTCATCTTGACTATACCCACCTGGGCGGGGGTGGGGGGGGCTAGGCTGGGCCTGAGGCCACATGTGTTGGACAAGTCCAGGAGAGGAAGCCATAGCAAACTGGAACAAGGCTCCACATGCTCCCCCAGGATTTCCCATTTGACACCCCTCTGGGTGGTAGGGCTGGTCCTCCCCCCCTGCCAGTGCCCCAGTGCTGGGGCCAGCCTCAAGAACCCTCTTCCCTGGCCTGGTTCTGGACTTTGTGGAGCATCTGCTGAAGGCTGGGCTGTTGTAGAGCATTGTGATTAATATGATGCTGTTTTTACAAATGGAGTCACAGGTTTTAGAATATGTGTGGAAAACAAAGTCTAGAGCAACCTACACGACACTGGAAACAGCTAACAAACAAACAAAAAAATGAGGCACCACCATGGCCGTTGTCACTGTTGTGCCTTCATCCTCACTCACATACTCAGTGGAGTTCCTGGGTGGGTGCCTTCAACTGCCCTTCTCTCTCCAATCCTGACACAGTTAGCAAAGAACACCTTCCAACTTTTTATGGCTGCCCCTCTAGCTCCCTGGAGTCACATCTCACACCTTCTCAGTACCATTTAGTTCCCATTAGTCAGTAGTTCTAGAGAAACCTTGCATGAGGGACATCCTCCCATCCCCCTCCTGCTTCCCTCTCCCTTGGATGGTCCATGAGCTTGGCTGAGACTCACCTGCCCATAGTTCCAGGGGCAAGGGCGGATCCAGTTCTTGTTCCCTTGGTAGATGAAGCCGTAATCATTCATGACATACTCCTGCCTCTGGGGCTCACTGTCCAAGAAGACAGCGTCCCCTAGGAATCAAAGTGGGAGGACACAAAGCAAAAAAGTCATCTTGCCCTTCCTGCCCATCCCCATCCCCAGAAGGCATGAAAACTGAACTCGGAGGCCTGCACAGGGTGACACCAAGAGGGAAAGCAAGATACTTTCCACCATCCCTCAATACCGGCAATAGGCTCAACATGAAAATGAGGTAGAACAGTAAAAATTTATCTTTGGTGGGATTTATTGGTTTGCAAAGCACATTTACATCCCAGTCCCATTTTAAGGTTGAGGAAACAGGCTCACAGTGATAAATAGCTTGCCCACATCACATAACACAGGGTGAAATGTGCACACAGCCCGTGTGACTCCATGCTCTGTGCTCTGCCATGCTTAATCCTGGTTGGAAAAGAGCAAGCCAGAATTTTGGGGTTGGCTTTGACCTCATCATTTCTTTTGTAGGACTCTAGCTTTAAAAGAGAAGACCCCACAGATACCATTTTCTTCCCTACAGCTCCAGGGTGCCCTCGGAACAAGTCTGAAACACCCAGTTTTGGAGGCCAGGTGAGAGAGAGAGAGAGAGAGAGAACAAACAGACATCTGTCCTCCTTGATCCAGCGGCAGGGCCTCTTCATCTGGCTGATGGGTAAGAGTTCTGAGCCATACAGTGACAGAGCAGTGGGAGGTGGTTAGAGATATTAGAACCCAGCCAGGGCTCTGGGTTCTGGTACAATGCAGCAGGCCCCCTTGGGATAAGGTTGGTGGAGAAAGTAGAATAAGAGGGAGTAAGAGAAGGGAGAGATCCTCTCATTCAAAAGCGAGAACTTGTTGAATTTGACCTCTGCCCCAAATCCCTTATTCTCAACTCTTTCTGCCCTCTTTCTACTCTCTCCTCCTAGCTTGTCCTTCATTCTGCTCACACCGTGCCAGCTGTCTATGGACTACTCCTGCCCTCAGGTAGATGTAGAGGACAGGGATTGTGAGCCAGGTAGTTCCGGGATATTTCCTGTAGCTATATTCGCCTACGACAAAAACTTTCCAGCTCAAATAAATAGGGAACCAGTTAAAAAATTGGTGCATCCCAATGGTGAAGTAATTGTAGCTGTTAAAAAGAATGTACTGGCAGGAATATATGTCCAACGTTGAATTTTTAAATGAAAAAAAAGCAAATTAGAGCAAACTATGTGTTAAGTAATCCCATGTGTGGTATGTATTATATAATTACATACATATACATATATGTAATAAATACACATTTGATTAAGTGTAGAACATTTTTTGTAAGGCTACACAAGAAAACAATAACAAGACTTCCTCTGGAGAATGGAACTTGGAGATTGGGATAAGGTTTGACTTTTCACCCTTTCTTTTTTCTTTCTTTCTCTCTCTCTCTCTCTTTCTCTCTTTTTTGTCCTTTACTTCATTCCACAATTCACTTATTATTCTTACAATGAAAAAACTCAAGGAGAAACAAGATGGCGGCATAGGGTAGACACCGCATATGCAGCTGTGAACAACTATTTCAGAAAAACCGCGAAAAGAACACACGGACACCACTCGCACCAGCAGGACGGCTGGCTGAGTGAAAATCCTACAACCAGAGAAGAGTCTGAGACTCAGAGCAGCAGCGGAAGCAAAGTACAGAGGTACGGAGGCGCGC
>PVJC01031543.1:8361-20594 GCA_004026665.1 Murina feae | reverse complement strand
TGCCTCTGAATCTATTTTTGTTCACCAGTTTATAATGGTTATTATTATCCATAGATGAGTGAGGACATGTGGTATTTTTCTTTCATTGACTGGCTTATTTCACTTAGGATTATGTCCTCCAGCTCCATCCATACTCCTGCAAATGCTAAGAACTCCTTCCTTTTTACAGCAGCATAGTATTCCATTGTGTAGATGTACTACAGTTTTCTAATCCATTCATCTGCTGATGGGCACTTAGGCTGTTTCCAAATTTTTGCTATGGTAAATTGTGCTGCTATGAACATAGGGATGCATATGTCCTTTCTGACTAGTGTTTCTGGTTTCTTAGGATATATTCCCAGAAGTGAAATCACAGGGTCAAAAGGGAGATCCATGTTTAATTTTTTGAGGAAACTTCATACTGTTCTCCACAGTGGCTGCACCAGTCTGCATTCCCATCAGCAGTGCACGAGTGTTCCTTTTTCTCCACATCCTCTCCAGCACTTGTCGTTTGCTGATTTGTTGATGATAGCCATTCTGACAGGTGTGAGATGGTACCTCATTGTTGTTTTGATTTGCATCTCTCGAATGATTAGTGACTTTGAGCATGTTTTCATATGTCTCTTGGCTTTCTGAATGTCCTCTTAGTCTTAGTACTCTTTTCACGGAGAGCAGCTATGGGAGTCTTCTTGAAGCTCAGCTACTTCTACTCATTTGCAAACTATTTACAAAAGAAAATGCAAAATTGGTGTGTGTTTCTCCAGCAAAATTAAATGCTATTAAAGGCAATCTGTAAAGGACGAAGCAGGGGTGACTTGAAAATAAGCCTTTATTCCCCGCCACGCTATTGCACAAACACAGAGAGTCAAGGATGCAAAGTTTTCTCCTCTTTATAAAATGTTCCCTCCATTTCTGGAAGAAAAGGTTAGACTCTCGCATGGCAGGCAGTGCTATGTTTATTGCTACCACACACATTAATAACAATGTTTGGAGGTTTTGATTTAGTTTTTCCCCTTACCCTCTTGCTTTTTGTATTTTTCTCCTCTTTCCTTCATGCCTCTGAACCTACTTGCCTTAGTATGGCAGAAGTTAGACCTCCCTGCAAGATTTCCTGGCTTTTGGTTTCTAAAAGCCTGATTCCCGAAGACAAAGGAGCACGATGTTTTTGAGAAACAGGCCATGGTGAGGTGTAGTTATTCACATGAGGAAGAGCTTCTTTGGTCTGGGGGCAGGGACGGGAAACAAGGCCCCAGAGAGGAGTGGTTCCCTGGCTGGGCCCTGGGAAGGCAGAGGACCCCAGGGAAGAAGAGTTGTGGGTCTAGAGAGGAAGAACTATAGAGCTGGGGCTCACACCTTCCACAGAGACCCGCATGCCTCAAGAGGACGTAGAAGCAGAAGGGAACTGCTAGATGTCGAAGGGCCTCTGGGGGCTTGGGCAGTGCAGTGTTGATGAGACCATGAGAGACCCCACAGCCAAGGCCCCTCACCTTTCTGGCCACTATGTAACCTTCACAACTGATGCAACCCTGGGGAGGAGAAGAGAGCCCAATGACAAAAATAAAGTGCACAGAGGGCTCGAAGCTGCTTTAAAGGAAATATCCATCAAGTCACATTTAGTCCTCACCTGAGCAGGAGGACAAGCATTCACAACAGTTCCTCCTTCTGATGCCAAGCACTGAGGTGGGGACTCGGCAAGTCTGCCAGTTTTGTCTTATGTAAGCAGGTGGAGTCACATCGCTGGTGTGATAGCTCGAGAACTAGAGTATGGCTTACCCCAGGGCTCAAGGTCAGCCATAAGCCTTTGCTCCTTGAGTATCACCTTGGCCCTCACCATTGGGCTCCAGAGTGAGCAGTTTACAGCTGTTGTTTCCACACTCTGCAGATTAAGTGGCACCAATTGAAACAACAGATGGTGAGATTTCCGATTTAGGAGTGGTCATTGTGTTCATTGCCATTTTAGCGTTTGCACCATAAAAGATAGAGAGCACATTCTGACCAAATAAAATTCTATGGCCGAGAAAAAGGTCCATTTAGGATCAACAATCAAAGGCCCTATAGGAAATGAGCATGGCCTGGTCACCCCATAAGTCAATCTGGCCTTTCTCTTCCAATGTTAAGTGCAGCAATTCCTGAAATTTACTGTACACACTGCCTATGTCCATTACCAAATAGTTTCCGGGGCCATTGACAGACGCAACTAAAAAATAAAACTAAAATGAGCCCTGCCACGCATGTTGGACCCTATCTGACAACATAAAACAAGATGTCCCTCAGACTCCCCTAAATGATACATAGACGCATGAACAGAAGAAACCCACAGAATCTTAAACAGACACGACAAGCTGGTAGAAAACATTAACTCCTCGCCCTAGGAAGCCACACAGGCACAGGCGAGGGGAGCCTTTTGTGTTTTCAGAAGGAAGGTACAGAGAACACAAAGAGGAAGCATAATGAATAGCCTCTGTTGTGGGTGGATGATAAACTGTTTGCTGAGGCTGTGTTTCTATTTTATTTATTTATTTTTTATTTTTAAAATATTTTTTTTCATTTATTTGAGAGAGGCATGGAGAGGGAGAGAAAGATAGAAATATCAGCATGATGAAAGAGAAGTCATTGATTGGCTACCTCCTGCACAACCCACACTAGGGATCAAGCCTGCAGCCTGGGCATGTGCCCCAACCAGAATTGAACTGTGACCTCCTGGTTCATAGGTCAATGCTCAACCACTGAACCATTCTGGCTGGGCCTGTGTCTCCATTTTAATCTACTATTTCACAAGCAGTACAAGGAGATTGTCAAGGTGCTGTGGTCAGCTACACCATGTTCTGTACCAGGCTGCCCTTGGGAGACACTACGGGATCTCAGTCTAAATAGAAAGGTGGTCTGCGTTCTTGTCTCTGACAATAGGAGATGGTGAGTCCAGAAAGCAGCTAGCAGGAAGAGGAAAGACCTTCCTAGCATTGAGCAAAAAGAACAACAGCACAAGGGGAGGCATGAAGGAAAGAGGCAGGGATGCTGGGATACTGTCTGCCTTGGGCGTTGCCATGAAAGGTCTCTGAAGGAAAGGAGAAAGACCTGCTCAGGGGATATACACGTGCTGCACACATTTCTTGCTTCCTCTGCAAACTAAAGACTGATTCAGATCTAGCAAGCCTGGTGGTGGTGGTGTGTAAATCTCTTCTGGACACAAATCCAGACATCAGGTCCAATTTCAAGTACATTTAAGGCAACTCTACAGACTCTGATCAGTCTCAGGATCAGACTGAACTACTGGCCTGAGAATAAACAGCAAGTGCTATGAGTCTCACTATTGCTAAGTCTCACTAAGAAGAGGGGGAAAGAGGAAAAGATTTTGAACTAAAAATTGGAACACATGCCATGTACTTTATAAGCCTAGCATTTTACTATCTTCATAACTCTATGAAGTATATATTGTTATCTTTTTCTACTGAGGAAGAAACTGAAGTTACCTGGATTTCCCATGATCACTCAGTTGGCAATACCCACCATAGTGAAGACGGAGGATGTGGTTGAAGTGTAGTAGAAACCATTCCTCTCCATGTGCTTGGAGTTTACATTCTTATTTAATTGTCCAATAACAAACGGTTCTCACTCCAATTCTCAAATTAAGAATCTCAGGATGTTTCAATAACATGAAACATTTAGATTTTAAATCAGGATTCAAACCTGGCTGAGCTGCTTAAAAGTCCATGGTTGTTCCATGTTGTCACAATGCTTTTTTCTCTGTAACTTGTAAATAACCACATTGGTTTCATATAGAGACAGTAAAAGCCCAAACAGACAACACCTAAGAGGGCCTTGAATAAAAATTTAGAAAAAGTTTCTGGGAACTGAAGCTACTGAAAGGTACAGTAAAGGCTGATCTCTAGGTTAGAAAGTCCAATTGATTTATTTTATATAAATACAGAAACTGTGCCAAGGTTAAATAAACAGGCTGACAACAGTGGAAAGTCAGACAAAAATATGTTTTTTGTTTTGTGGTAGTTAAAAGTCAAGCACACAAATTACAGGATGCACAATCTTCAACTTTGTTAAGGCCAGTTCAGTAAACTCAGCCACTATCCATGAAAGAATAGTTTGTGAATGTTAAAATTGAGGAAGCACAGAGGATCCCAAACAAAAGGAATCCAAGGAGGGCCACACCAAGACACATCATAATTAAAATGCCAAGTGCAAAAGACAAAGAGAGAATATTAAAAGCAGCAAGAGAAAAACAGTTAGTTACCTACAAGGGAGTACCCATATGACTGTCAGCTGATTTCTCAACAGAAACCATGCAGGCCAGAAATATTCAAAGTAATGAATAGGAAGAACCTACAACCAAGACTACCCTACCCAGCAAGGCTATCATGTAAAATTGATGGTCAGATAAAGAACTTCACAGATAAGAAAAAGCTAAAGGAGTACATCACTACCAAACCAGGATTATTTGAAATGCTGAAGGGATTCTTGAAGAAGAAGAAGAAGAAGAAGAAGAAGAAGAAGAAGAAGAAGAAGAAGAAGAAGAAGGAGAAGAAGAAGAAGAAGAAAAAGGTAAAAATAAAAAGTATGAACAACAAAGTGACAACAAATACATATTTATCAACAAGTGAATATAACAAGTCAATAGAAATATCTGATGAACAGAATAAACTGGTGAATAGAATATAAGTAAGGGCATAGAAAGGGAATGGACTGACAATTCTCAGGGGGAAGGGGGCATGAGGGGTATGGGAAGAGAATGGACAAAAATCTTACATCTATGGATGAAGACAGTGGTGGGGGTAAGGGCACAGAGTAGGGGGGGAACCAGGTGGAGGGAAGCTATGAGGGTTAAAAAAGGAACATCTGTAATAATTTGAATAATAAAGATTTAATTATTAAAAAAACAAGAAAAAAACAACAACACTGAGCTATCGTCAGAATGGATGGACTAGACAGTGTTATGCTAAGTGAATAATGCAGTCAGAGAAAGATAAATACCATATGATTTCACTTATATGTGGAATCTAAAGAGCAACATAAATGAACACAAAACAGAAACAGACTCATAGATACAGAGAACAGATTGGTGGTCTCCAGACGAGCGGAATTAGGGGACTGGGTGAAAAAGATGAAGGGATTGAGAAGTACAGATTGGTAGTTACAAAATAGTCACAAGGATGTAAAGTACAGCATAGGGGATATTGTCAGTAATATGTATGGTGCCAGGTGGGTGCTAGAAATATCAGGGGGAACACTTTGTAAAATATATTATTATTTAACCACTATGCTGTACACCTGAAACTAATACAAAATTATCTTGACTATAACTTGTAATTGAAAAGAAGTGTTAAAACTGAGCTATCTTAAAAAGACATCTGTGTCTCTTTCACATCTAAGGTGCAAAGTGCTATTTGAAAGGATGTGCTAAGTCCAATCCTACTTGGAGGCAAGAGGGGGAAGAGAATGGCTTACTGACATGGAGCCTGTAAAGTAAGAGCACCTATGACCAGGTTGACGCTCTGTGACAATGGCCTTAGTGCTGTATTCAGTTGCTCCATCTACCTTGAGTGTAAGGCTGGGGTTGATTTGGAAATGTCATAGCAGCATCTGCAGCCACCTGTTATGGGAGGTGCCAGGCATTCCTCAGCCCACACGCCAATAACAGAATACCAGGTATGGCTCTAACAATCCAAAGAGGCCCCACCATCTTCTTTCAGACTCAATAACCAAGACCTACCAAGGCTCATTCTCTGTATCCTTAACAGTGCCTTCCAATTTCAGAAAACACCAGGAAGTCCAATTACATTTTTTTTTTTTTTTGTGGCACATGAGAGCAAATGCAAAGGGTAAGCTATTTCTACATCCTGAACCAAAAATCCTCCTATACTGGGCTCCCAGGAATTGGGGCTTTGGGTACACTAAATATTGATGCATTTGTGTTTTACCAGAACTTGACTGAAAAACTAATAATGTTTTTAGTTCTTAGTAAGTTCGAAGGACTCATTTTGGTTGAAGGAGCGTGTTCTACATAAAAATGTTATAAAAAATGTTATAAGTAAAGTGTTGGTTGTGCCTTTTCTGGAATTAATGAAACACAATGAAACCAAAGTGAATGAGTTATACAGGACAGGAACAATCGGTTGTGAAGGACATCAAGCCGATGCTACTATGCAACAATATTCATGAAGGGAAGCAAACTGAATAGGTTTCCTAACAGGAGTGCATACATGCAGTCATGCATGAGAGAAAATATCAATTATCTTCATAAGCTACACTTTTCTTCCACATCATCTAACTATGCAGCTATACATATAAATGTATGTTCAAAATCATATAAATGATTACGTTCAAGTCCAGTTTATTGTAAGAATCACTGTGGGTCTTCCCAGATGGCCCTTTCAGATTTCAAAATAAAAATTTCTCCTACCAATGTCAACTCTTTGTGGCATCTAGCAAATGAGCGATAGTAAAATACATAGCTAATCCTTTCTGATTTTTAAATTGTTGTGTGATGAGTAGTTTCCTAGTTGAGAGCCCCAAGCAGAAAGGTCCTTAGCAGGGAACTGGCCTCCAGTAGACAGGCACACATGGTCCCTGCCTTCTCTGGCATACATACTGGCTCTCCTGACATCTGGGCTGCCCCAGGCCCGACTCCCACTACCATGCGAGCTCAGAAAGATGTTTTTCTAGGGGCTGGGCAGAAGGGAGACTGGTTTAATTTGTCCTGGCCATTGGCTTCTTGTAAGCCAACCAGGTTTCACAGATTGGAATGTGGGTCAACAGCTTCATAACCAAGCACATGGCTTCCCAGCCTCCTTGCCCTCCCACTCAAGTTGGATCCCTCCCCTCGCCCCCCCCTCCACACACACACATGGGCCAGCCCAGCTCTAACAGCACTCTGGGGCAGGTGTCCCTCATTGTCTAAGGCAGACATATGCCTCAGGAACTGGGATGTTTACTTCACAAGGCACCAGCACAAGGCAATTTATAAGAAATGCAATTTCACAGAGAGAGGAAACAAGGACCTATTTGTAATTGATGATGGGGAGGAAAAACTCTGCCTTTATGTTATTTCAAATTCAAAACCAAGAGATGGATACTGGATAAGTGGCACCGAAGGGGCATTAGTTGCAGATTAGTTTTCCTGACTTACAAAACCTCCCCAAATAATTTAGTAATGAAGACCTCTTCTGTGAACTGTCAACTTTATTTATCGGTTCTACCTCCATTCTGAATCAGAGTCATTTATATACTCTCTGTAGAAGGTGCCACGCTCAGCAGAGAACACAGCACGCGTATGGATTTGCAGAGGGATGTGTCCTTTAAAGTCAACTAAAACAGCAGTTTTTATCACAAAGAATGTGATCCACAAAAATAGCTTTTTGAATTATTTCAGTGATAGACATACTGCATTTTGGCCCAGTAATCAGTATCATTATTTCTAACAAAGAGTAATATGCCATTCCTCAAAACAGCTTCAAAGAGCAGCCTTATAGCATTATTTTGTGCTGTAAACAAGGTCATTAGGAGACATTGCTGGGCGTTGGCAAAAATAAAATCTGGAAAGGGCAGCGTAGTTTGGTGTGAACTCATCTGGGAGGTGGAAGCCCTGCATCTGGGCTGCCCACCAACTAGTCAGGTGACTTTGGGCAGGCCACACCCTTACTGCCATTTTCTACCTGCTTCTCAGCGTTTAATAAGATTACAGCGGGAATGAAGGTCTGAAAACGCTCATGGCATCATGTACATGTGATGGGGCCCCATCACCATACTATGGGATACACCCTTAACATGACTATGTGGACCTCCATTCCAGTTCTTGGAAGCATAGTTTTCAGGTCAAGCATTTCCCAGCCCACAAGCAGAAAGGTCCTTAGCAGGGGACAGTCACCCACACATTTCCAAGCCCAAGGAACTGAGGCTTCTCAGACCACGTCCTAGCTTACTCCCTGCCCTTCTTCCTCTCACTAGTCCACACTAAGTTCCCAACAAAGGGAGCTCCTGGTCTCCTGTGGTCCTGATAAAACTCGGATCATGCTGCGCTTTTCGCCTCTTATTGCTCTGTGTTCATTCCAGATGTTGGGTACCTGCTCACATTCAAGGTGTTAAACTCCAGAATGAGTTTGCGCACTATCATTATTTCTGTTGTTCTTTTATTTGCTAGTTATGACTTGAACTTGCTTGGAATAGGGCTTATATCCCCAAATGGCTTAGAAATAATAGATCAACCAAAGAATATATTTGCATATATGCATAGCCCATAACATGGTAAAGGCCTAGGAGGGGCAGGATGGAGGGAGGTGAAGGAGGGGGAAATGGGTGTCATCTGTAATAGAGTTAACAACAACAACAACAAAAGTTTTTTTTTAAAAAAAAGAAATAATAGATTTTTAATGAAACTTCTTGATTAATTCCTGGTCAGAGGTTTTTTGCTAGAGGACTTATATAATAGGAAACATGCATTCATTCCCTATGTATCCAACTAACATTTATTTAACTTCACATATCCCTTCATCATCTAACCAAACCTTTCTGGGAGTTTTGAAAGAATGATGTGAGATACAAAATTGCAAATTGTAGATAAATGTTTATAGAAAGATCCCCTCGCTCCTAGTGTTTCTCTGGGCTTTGACTAATGGCTCTTGAATGTAGAACACTTCCCTGTAGTTTTGTTCCTGTTATCTATCATTGCATGCATAACAAACACCCCAAAAGTAGTTGCTTAAAATAACAATTTATGACTATCCTTCATCATCTACTGTATCTACTGGGCTCAGCTGGACAGTTCTCATCTAAGACCTGCCATATGGCTGCAGTAGGATAGGGATTGGAGTTAGAGGGGTCTAGAGGCCCATGTGGGGTGGGTGTCTAAGGTGGTTCACTCGTGTGGCCTGCAGCTGATGCTGACCATTGACGGGGAGCTCAGCTGGGTTACCAAGCTGCTCATGTCTACATATGGCCTCTCCTTGTTGTCTGGGCTCCTCACAGCTTGGTGATTGGGTTCTGAGAGATCAACACAAGGTCAAACATACAAGAGACTTGTAGTCTTGGAAGCTGCAAAGTTTCTGATGACCTCGCCTTGGGAGTCCCAGAGTGTCACTTCCACTGTCTTCTGTCAAACTAGTCCCTCTGGCCAGGCCAGGTTCAGAGGAGAACTGGACTCTGCCTCTTGATGTGGGAGCAGCACATGCCTACAGGAGGGACGAAACCAGCGCCAGGCATCTTGGAGACTTTCTACCACAAGCTTCCTTGAGGAACGTCCCCAACTCCCATCACCAACTGGTTACTACACGCTCTTTACGGCTTCATGAGTTTTCTCAATTAACTTTCACAACAATCCACATGAAGATAGGCATATTATTTTCCCTATATTAGAGACAGTTTGACTAATGGCTCTTGACCGTAGAACATAAAATAGGCTTAAAAATGACTTACTCAAGGCCGAGAAAATTATAAGTGGCAGAGTTGGGTTTAAAATCTTGGTATGTCTAACTCAAAGGATAGTTATTGTTGTTTTGTTTTGTTTTTTTTTTGTTTTGTTTTGTTTTTGCATTACACAACCCTGCCTGAAATGATTACAGGATATGAATGATGCCCAAGGAAAGGAAAGATAAAGAGCAGAGAAGGAAGTGGATATAGGTGCTTTCATGTAAGTGACCGTAATTCCCTGTGACAGCAGGCTCTGGACTATTGCCCCTGTTGCTCTTAAGTAACACCTTTAGATGTTTAAGCTCCCCCTACACCCCACCAATTGTTGTTTTATGGAAAACAGTCTCCAATTATAGATAAAGAATTTCAAAGGTACATACTTCAGCAAAATGAAAGCCCAATGTATAATCTGAATTAAAATTTATCATGGAGTAATATTCTTATTAAATGGAGCAAATGTTTTCTAGTAATTTTAAAATTGTCTTTAAAATAATGCTGAACTTAATCTTAATAACAAATTTAAACTTTAAAATTAATTAGAAGATGGGATTTAGTATTATTCAATGAGCAAGCTAAATTTCTAAATAAACATTTACATCATTAAAATAAAACACGATTTAGAGAACAAGGTACATCCTCAGTTGTTTTGACTTCATCTCCTTTTATGTGCAGAGGGTAGCCCTGATCAATTGATTTTTGTTTGTTTGTTTGTCTTGGTTTGTGCTTCTTGCGTGTCACTTTCTAAGAAAAGGAAGAGTCATTTTCTACCATGAAATGTTTTCATCCCTTCTCTTTATTGTCACCTTAAGCAGTTGCCTCTCAAGTCTCTGTCTCAAACTCCACTTTATTATTTTATTTTATTTTTAAAAATATTTTATTGATATTTTACAGAAAGGAAGGGAGAGGGATAGAGAGTTAGAAACATCAATCAGCTGCCTCCTACACACCTCCTACTGGGGATGTGCCTGCAACCAAGGCACATGCCCTTGACTGGAATCGAACCCGGGACCTTTTAGTCTGCAGGCCGACACTCTATCCACTAAGCCAAACCAGGTAGGGCTCAAACTCCACTTTAAATAGGAGAGTTTATTTGGGGAGAGAAAGATTGGTAAAAAATTCCAGTTTCCCAAATTTTAAATTTCCATATAAAATTCTTCGTTTTCTCCCCACATGAAACAAGTAGAAAATAAAGAGAGAGAGAAAAAGGAAAACCAGTGGTAAGTACATCATCAATGAGAGCATCCCTAGGAAGTGTGAGTTGACATCACACCTATTGGGTAGGTGTTGATGCCTTGAAAATGCAAATCCTTTGAGATAAGGACACTCTGGCTTTGGAGCACTGATAGGTTACTGAGCTGCTAAGAAATTCCTTTTTTCATAGGTTTTACTAAATGAGGAAGGGCAAAAATACAGTGATTATCTAAGCAGTGCTGCCCCCTGCTGGTAGCAGTTATGCAACCCCACACACAGACGTTTCCTGGTCACAGTTTCTAATATTTTTTAGGAAATGTTCCAACCCTAAGGCTCTCGGAGATGATCCGGGTCACACTACCCCAGTCTACTCCATCCCTTCTGCAGCCAGCTCTTGGCAGAGGAATGACTCATTTATTATCACAGCTTTCAGCTCAGGTCTCTTTCCACACTATCCAACTTTCCAGAACACTCAACTCACAGAATTCACTGCTCCAAAATCAACACTGCTTAACATTACTGTGATGTTTGCATGTTGTTTTTAAGAGATATGTATCGGAGTCCAGTGCTCTGTAGTTAATCTTATCCTTCATTATTTGACCCATTTAACTCATAATTTTCCTTAAATACTGAACTATGATTCATGGGGTGTGTGTGGTATTTAGGATTCCCTCCATTTCACTCGTGGAATAAGAAGAACTGAAAAAAAAATTAGTTTCTATTCTGTAGTCTAGTTTCTTGGGAAAGGATTGTTTCATAACAAGAGCTAGTGATATAAGAATGGAATTAAGAGAAATAAATTTGATATCTACAATTCCAAGAGGTTCTACTAGTCTTTCTAAATATTCATGCCTAAATCTTATTTAGACTTTATTTATACTTGAGCTTTAACAATAATTCAGATTGAAGAAAATTATGTGTACAATTTTACTAGTCAAGGATTATTAGAAAGTTCTGAATCTCAGAGCAGCCTGGTAATGGAATGAATCTGAATTTTCAATGGGCTCATCCATAGACTAGTGTAGTTACTATTTCTAAGATGGCATCTACTACATTCACAGAGATGTTACTTGAGAGCTTTTATCCTTTCACATCTAGTAGGGTGTTTTCCAGAAATATAATACAGTAACAACAAGCAGTTTCTGTGTTAGACATTCTTAACTTCCTGACAAAGAGTAGTTTCTTCCCTTGCGATGCCTTCTTCCTCTCTGCAGTCAGAGTCCCGGCCCAAACATGGACCTGCAAGAGACTTTCTGTGACTCATCCCATCTGACTTTGGTCCCTTCTCTTTTTTTAAAAAAAATATTATATATATATATATATATATATATTGATTTTTACAGAGAGGAAGGGAGAAGGATAGAGAGCTAGAAACATCGATGAGAGAGAAACATCGATCAGCTACTGGGGATGTGCCCGCAACCAAGGTACATGCCCTTGACTGGAATTGAACCTGAAACCTTTGAGTTCACAGGCCAATGCTCTATCCACTGAACCAAACCAGTCAGGGCAGTCCCTTCTCCTCTTGATAGGGCTCTGCTATTTGTCTTCTCAGTTCCTCATTTTCCTTTTCTTTCTTTCTTTCTTTCTTTCTTTCTTTCTTTCTTTCTTTCTTTCTTTCTTTCTTTCTTTCTTTCTTTCTTTCTTTC
>PVJC01031542.1:0-20503 GCA_004026665.1 Murina feae | reverse complement strand
ATTAAAAAAAAAAAAAGAGCCTCGAGCGATTTTTTGTGCGCCATTGTGCATTCATCCCGAAGAATAAGTTCGCATTTTTGCATTACTTTTCCCATGCCGGATGCTTTGGAAATGTTGCACGTGGGAGTTTCAATGAATTGCATGTTCCATGGCAATTTCAAAGCGGAATGAGCAGTTCTTCCACCTGGTGGCAATGTCACAGCTATGCCGGATGGATGATGCAAGAGCTAAGGCTATGTCATTTTGGGATCGAATTGCTGCCAGAATCAATCTAATTAGGAAGGTTTTACCAGTTCCTCCTGGTGCATCTAAGAAGATTTCTCCAACCCCGTTATTGACAGTTTGCATTATTTGATCGTAAATGCCTTTTTGCTCAAGCGTTAGCTTAGGAATATTTGATTGCACATACAAAGCAAATATTGGAATCGTAAAATTGTAAATTTGGAAATTGTAAATGGATCGTAAATCAGAAACATTGAAATGGAATCGTAAAATATTTAGTATAGCATGTGTTGCTTTTATGTCCAACAGATGGCGCTGTTTTTTTTTAAAAAAGCATGTTTTTTGAGGGGAAAAAACAACAACACAGGTGTGACATCTATATAATAGTATGTATATAAACACGTGCATATTCTAATGCAACGTTGTGTCAAAATTTCAAAGTAATCGGTGAAGAACTTTCAGAGATTTAAGATTTCGAACAAACGAACATTTATATTTTTATTTATATAGATTAATATTATGTGAAACAAGTCAATCAAAAAGGACAACTACACCCCCCCTCAAAAAAAAAGAAAAAAAAAGGACAACTCCCCCTCTAAATTCCAAGGGGGCAGAACTAAAGAGCATAAAAATAACCCAAGCCAGCCTTCCCACTCAGCTAGTCTACAGTATTCTAATCTTTAGTAGAGAAGCCCGAAATACGGTAAGGTGTGGAAAGCTAGATAGCTGTTCTGGGTATCCTCCTTACTTTCTCTTCAGCCACTCTACCCAAGGTCATACTTTGATATTCAGAGATCTAGTAAACCTCTACAATCAATCTCTGCCCTCACTGTGCCTCCAATCCTGTGACAACTCTTAACTGCTAGGTTTGATGAAAGCTACCGTATTTTCTGGCATATAAGACAACTTTTTAACCCAGGAAAATCTTCTCAAAAGTAGAGACAAAACTGCTGAAATTGTAGAAATGGTAGTGGGAGAAAGTAGAGGAGGTAGCTGGGTCACTTCTCTCACTAGCCTTCTCGTTATTTGAGAAGATTTTTGAGATTTTCCTGGGTTAAAAACGTCGTCTTATACGCCGGAAAATACGGGTACTCCTTCTCTCTCTCAAGGCTGTCTAAATCTATGACCTCAGGAACCTCACTCCATCAGTGATCACTTCCTCTCTCCTCTAACTTCAAGTTCTCCTTTCCTTCTTTCTCCTCAGCCCCCCAAATCTACTCAAAACATTCCTATTTCAGTCCATCTCCTCCACCCAGTGTCTATCTCCTTCCTTACCTGCACTTCCAAACTTCTGGAAAGAACAATGTACATTAATTGCCCCCACCTTCCAATCTCCCATCTATTCTCACTGCAACCTACTTTATAGCCCACCAAACCACTCCACTAAAACTACTCTTATCAAGGTCACTAGTGACTTTTAGGTGCTAATCCCCCTTTAGTCCTCACTATACTTGGTCTCCCTACTGTAGTTAACACTGCAGACTATTCCTCCCTTGAGTCTTTTCTGTAGTCTCTTCTGTTGTAGTTTCTGTGAACCAGTATTTCCCAGTCAGAGGTCTCCAGTTATACCTTTTCAATCTATTTTTTGTTCTTTAAATCGTGGTGTGCTGAACATGTTTTTTATTCCATAATAGTCTCTATTTCCTTCAAGTTGGTGGGCCTGGAGAAAGGAAGTCTCTGGGAACCTACCTTGGCCTGACATCGCAGATCCTGTAGCTCTGCCAGACTACGTTCCACAGGTTGAATCTGTTTGGTCCTCATTTCAATGTCTCGTAACAGAGATAGATAAGATACCAGCTTCTCATCATGCTCTAGACAGAGTCGCCGGTTAAATATATTCTGTGGAGCCAAAAAGAAAACTCACTCAGGCCTGACATTCTCCTTTAACCCTGCTTTTTAAAGCAGGCTGGATCTTATTGATAAATAGAAATTTTTATTACACTTAGGGTGGGATGAAATAACAAGCTATTTTGTCTATGTCTTCTCAAATCAGTAGAGAAAAAAGTGACTTTATTAACTTCCTCCAGGAGCAGAAGCTCATAATTATCCATCTGTAAGCATCCTTTTAGCAAAATTTCCAAAACTTGTTCTAACTTTAGATAGCATTACCCCAGGATTTCAAATTAGCTTCAATGTTAGTTTCTACATTAAAACCCTTGCAAATTTCAGAAAAACATTTGAGCCACTGCCTAAGTTTCCAACAAAGTGTTAAAAACAAATAATGGTAAATTAAGTTGTACTTTTTTTTATTGAATTTTTATAAGAGTTTGAGCCAAACTGATGACAATTTCTGGAAAGCAAGATCTCAAATACTCCCCAAACTAAGTTATACTTTATAGAATTATCTAATGCCCTGAAATATATGCATGCATATAATTATTCATATGTAAACTCAGTATTCAGTCAAGACTTTTATCATTAAACCAGTTATATCTTTAAAAAGAAATATATATCTAATCTAATAAAAGAGTAATGTGCAAATTAACCATCACCTAAGCCACGCCCCCAGCCAATCAGAACGGCTATATGTAAATTAACCCAGCCAAGATGGAGGCCAGCAGCCACAGAGCTAAAGCAAACAGGAGGCTTCCGTTGCAACTGCCTGCCTAGGCCAGCTGGGCCTCTGCTCAAGGCAACAATGTTTCAATTATAGAAGCCACGGAACTGAAGCAAATAGGAGGCTTTGCTTCTTGCCTAGGCCTCGCTCAAGGCAACAAAGTTTCAATTATAGAAGATAAATAAACCTCAGAAACCTTATTCCAGCCAGCCTTGTTGGGACCTTGGGGCTATGGAAGCTGTGGGCAGCCTGAAAATGGCCCTCAGCCTCCCACCCAGGCTGGTCACACCCCCACGGGGTGACAGTTCCCACTGGGGGCGTTTGGCCAGCCTGCAAACAATCATCAGCCCCTCACCCAGGCTGGCCAGGCACGCCAGCAGGTGGACATCCCCCGAGGGGTCCCAGACTGCAAGAGGGCACAGGCCAGGCTGAGGACCCCTGCTCCCCCCCCCCACCCCTGGTGCACAAATTTTTGAGCACCAGGCCCCTAGTATGTATGTGTATTTGTGTGTGTGTGTGTGTGTGTGTGTGTATGAACACAATGCAACACTGGGAAACTCACTTTAGTTGCTCTGGAGGGCTCCGTGTTTACACCTTCATTTCCCTTTCCCCTCGGTGCAGTCAGGAAGGGAGTTCGTTCACTTTCAGGACTTTCTCTGAGCCTTTCTGGTGGTGTCTCCTCACCCAGCTTCATTGTAGGGTATATGAGGGGCACTGTCTTTTCCTCACTGGCCTCTGGAATAGTGGGACTCATGGTGGCACCCTGTTGCTCTGTACTCTCTTTTTGAGATATATCTTTGAACAATTCCTCTGGAAGAAGGGACACCAAGACTCTGGGAACTCCCTGAGTCACTATACCTTCAAAGGACCCTGCTTCTGCACCTGTAACTATAGGGTTTGACATTTCTAGAAATTTCTCTCCAGTTATTTCCTTAGTTGCTACCATTTTAGATTCAAGAACCCCATAAAGTTCACTATCACTTTTGCTATCCTGATTATGAAAGTCCTTTCTGACTTCTTTTGGGTCTACTCTAGAATCTACAATTTCTTCCAATTTAAGAGCTTTTGTTGAGTCAAAAGGTACTTCTTGGTATGATTTTTCTTCATGCTCATTAGATGACAAGATCAGATCTTTGGTTTCCTTAGTCTTAGAGGTAACACAGGAATCTTCAGGATAGTTGGTCTCCTGTCTGGTGGTTCCTTGGAAAGACTTGTCTGCTTTGGAAATTTGAGATGTGTCTACAACTTGGACTTTTCCAACTGATTCCTTGTAGTGCAATGGTCTTGGGGTCATAGAAGTGAATGCTTGACTCTGTGCCCCTCTTGGAATTTCTTGTGATAAATTTTCTTCTTGTTTTAAGCAGAGGCTTAAATTTTTGACTTCTCTTTCATGGATCTGATTAGAGTTGAAAAATGCTAAGGCATCTTGATTTCTTATGGAAACTCCTTTAGTTATCATTGGGGAAGAAGAGTCCTCAGCTTTACATAGAATAGAAAATCGCACCTCTCTATCAGCTTCTTTGCCTCTTTCAATTATGGCAATTTCCACCGGTTGACTCTTTATACTAGAGTCACGGTCACTTCTAATGGCAGTTTCTTGGTTCAACTTTACTTCTGAAAGAACTGCTGGTTTGCATGTTTTGACACTATCTCCTGTAACTATCACCTTCTTCTCTCTTTTCCTTTTCTCCCTAGTATTTGTTGGCTTCTGAATAACCTGCTCACTTAGAAATTTGCCTGAAGTTTCACAATTTGATGCTTTTGCTTCTGAAATAATTTCTCTTTTGTTTTCTCTTGTTTTTTTATTATCTGAATCTGCTGCAGACTGTTTCATATGAGAAAGAATTTCGATTTGTGACACTACTTTTTCCGGCTCTTCATCTGTATTTTTTTCCATGTTGGTACTAGCCACCTCTTTGAGATTAGAATCACAAACTTCTGAGTGAGGGCATGTCACTGAACCTTGGCCCAATGATTTGCCTTTACAAACACTAGGAATTATGATACTGACAGACTCTTTAGTATCTGAAGAAGCTCTCCTCTCATCTTGATCCTTACACTTGAATTCTTTTAATGAAATTTCCCTGCCCATTTTTGCCTGCTGCTCTCCAGAAATTCTTTTAACCTTTTCTTGTGCAGATTGACTTCCAATTTGAAACAATTTTCCACTTTCTTCTTTACCACAACTCATTTCTGCAGTCTGATTACAAGCAATTAACATTTCCTTCCTTAGAAATTCCTCCTTCAATTCACATACTTCAATTCCATCTTGCTTTTTAATCTGAGCCCCCTGATCACTGGACTCTAAAGTATCTATTTGGATTAAAGTTGCCAGTTCAGGGCTAATAAATCTTTTCTCAATAGCTTCCTTTAAAGTCACTCTTTGATCATTAAATATGTCAATGATTCCCCCATTTAGAACCTGATGAGATGCAATAATTCTGACCATGTTTTCATCCACCAATTTCTGTTCCAAAACTGATGCCAATGTCAGTCCTTGTCCTGTAACAGTATCTATGATTCCGCCAGTATTTGCCTGAACTTCTAGAATCTTCAGTGTTGATGTGAAGTCTACTTTTCCCAGCTGAGTTGCTTGAGACAATGTAAGAACTTTGTCACTCACTCCATCTTTGATGTCCGAGAAAGGAATTACTTCTAGATATCTCTGTCCAGATTCAATATCAATCTTACATTTCTTTACTAATTCTGAATAGGGAACAATTCTGTGGTTCTCAGGATCTACAATCCTATGCATCAATCCTGAAGACAACATTGCTGTATTAGTTAATAGTCCTTCTTTTTCAGCTTCTGCCAAGGTCAATCCCCGGCCAGAAATGAGATCCACAAAGCTTCCAGTCAATGCCTGAATTTCTTGGATTTCCCCTTTCAAGTCTGGGGTGACAAGATCTAATTTTATAGCTTCAGGGAGGGAAATAGTTTCCTTTGTTTCAGGATGAAAAAACTGATGGAGACTTAAGTTCTCAACTTTTTTGAGTTGCTTGGCTAAATCTTCATCAATGATGCCATGTTTAAAGGCATTATCAACAGAAAGTCTCATCCCAGATGTATGGTGAAGGATACCTCCATCTACCACCTGTTTAGTCAACAACTGAATGGCCTCCTCTCTCTCCAAAAGTCCTTTGTCAATAGACTGCAAAACTGTTAGAGGGGCCTTGCTATCAGGGTCCATAATTCCAGTTGTTTCCATTTGTAAGCTCATTAATCTCTCCCTAACTGTTTTTTCAGCATTTTTGCCTTTGGAAGCCTTTTCCAGATTCATAAGCTCAGTCTGGTCAGCGCTGTCCACCAAGCCAAGATTTAAGGCCAAAGTCACCGAAATCTTTTTGCCTCGTTTCAGGTCAATGATTCCACCAGTCACCACCTGCCCCTCTAAAATTCTGGTGGCTGTTTGTGTGTCAAGAAGTCCAACTGCAACTGCTTCCTTCACAGAGCAGAGTGTGTGGGTACGGGGGTCTAAGACACCACTAATAGCTTTGTCTGCCATGAGGACATTATGTAGTAATTTCTCATCCATTAGACCTTCATCAATGACTTCTTCAGTTGTCAAAGATTCGCAAGTCTGAGAGTCAAAGAAGCCCCGAAACATGTTCAGCTTTCCCATAAGTTTCACAGCAGTGTGACTGGGCACGATACCTCTGGCTATTGCTTCATTCAGTAACAGCTGTTGACCTGTTTGTTCATGAAAGATACCACCATCTAGTAATTGTGCAGATAATTTGTTTAAGGTAGCTTCTTCCAACAATTCTGAAGGAGGACTGCATGACACGGAAGTGTCACTACCATGATCTGCCTCATCTGTTTTTTCTAACATCATCATACTACCACCTATAATGTTTTGTTCTTCGGGACTTTGTTTATGGTCATCCTTACTTCCTTTGTCCAGAGAATGGACATTCATGTCATTTTCAGACTTGAGTTCTGAGTCTAAATCTAGAGTTTTCTCTACCTGAAATTGTGACTTCTTGTTTTGGGATTTTATGAGAGGTCTTCTAGTTTTACCTGAAATACGTTCAGTTTCAAGTGGGTTTGCTTGTTCTTTCTGGCATATAAAGGAAGCATTTTTGAGAGTCTGCCATTCTTCACTTGGTGTTTCAACAGGAAAAGGATCTTTTTCTACCACTGGGGTCAAATCTTCTGTTTTTTCAGGGGGTACTATAAGGAGGAATTCTCTGCTGATATTTTCTCTGGTAGATAATTCTGTTAGATCTTCCTTTTTGGTACCTACTAACTGCCATTTTAACTCTGATTTAACTTGACCTCTAACCTTCAAAGTATCAACGTCTGGATTTCTCATTTTTTGTTCTCCTACAAATAGGTCTTTTTCAGGGTTCTCTGTAGGGGAACCTTCTGTTACTATAATGGTCTTTTTGCCTTCTGCATCCATGCAGTTTGCTTGATTGGGATATTGTTTGCTCTGAGAAGAGTGGAATTCACGTGACCGCACAGTCAGTTTATCACAGAAATTTTCTTTTATTTCCACATTCACTGATTCTTCTAATTCCTTGGAAGTTTCTGGTTTCTGATACACAGTTCCAAACACTTCTGGAGGATTTTCTTGATATTCACCGTTTGCTATTAGTGTTTCTATCAGCTCACTGTCTAGCAGGAGAAGCCTCTGTCCATTCCGCACATTAATGTAGCTGTGAGTCATCAGGTGGAACAACAGTGTATCACTGTGGCCTGCCATGCCCTCAGTTTGGCCCTTGCTGCATGACAGACCTGATGCTCCAGGATTAATGTTCAATTTGCTTTGTTCTGAAGAATCTGCTAATTGCATGTGGGGCATCACATCAGGTATGCAAATTGATTTTAATTTATTGGCAAGATCTTTGTCCAATATACCATTTTCTATTGCTTTTTTCCAGGACCAAATCTCTGTGGTTGCTGGTAGAAATAGAGCTTTAATATGTTGTCGTCCACTAAGGATTTTATGAGCTAGCTCAGTAGACACAATACCTTGTTCCAGGGCATCTGTCATTGGGAGGATCTCTCCAGATTCAGGCCATAGCAACCCCATGAATGACCAAAGGGACTCCAGAATCACGAGGGCAATCTTAGCGGCTACTAGATCATTACTCACTGCTTCATCTATTGTCAGCCTATGCCCCGTGACAGTGTCTATGATGCCTCCTGTCTGAAGCTGCCTTATTAGAATGGCACAGGCCATATCTTGGTCAATCAAATTATGTCTTACAGCCTCTTCCACTGTAAGTCTGTGTCCTGTTCTTGGGTCTACTATGCCACCAGCAAAAAGCTGAGCTTCTAGCAGCCGGACAGTGACCTGCCTATCTATTAGGCCTTCCTGAACGGCACGGAAAATGCTAACCTTCCGGCCTGACTTCAAGCTCACCATTCCTCCCGCCAATTGCTTGACAGGCAGCAATTTCAACCCTGATTCTTGGTGGACAATACATCTCTGCATCAAATCCAGCAAACCGACTTTCTCAGCTGTGTTGGGGTCTATCAAATTCTTGGATGATCTCAGGTGAGACTCTAACTCTGAGTGAAGCCATTCAGAAATGAGGCCTTGATGAAAAGCCTCCTCTAGGTTAATAAAGTTCTCATTAAGGGGGAGACTGAAACCTCCAGTTGCCAGTTGAGCTTCTAAGATTTTCAGTCCAACTTTCTCACTGATAATTTTGTTCTCAAGTGCATCCACTACAGAAAGAAGGCCTTTGCCCTCACTAAGCCTGCTTATTAAGGACAACGTATCCTGTAGCTCCTGGAGCTGCTGGTACATCTGGTGATTAATGAGGTTTCTGGCCAGGCCCTCTTCCAGAGAGAGCTTTTCACTGGTCTCAGGGGCAATTAGGCCAGACATGATAACTTGGGATTCCAGGAGCACTAGGCCTGTGTCTTGGTCAATGAGGCCCTTTTGCATGGCTCTGAAGATGGGAAATATCTCCACTGTGCCTAGGTCAATCACCCCAGCAACTGCTCTGCAACCCTGAAAGAAAAAAATGAAAAAGAAAACTAAATTAGAGAAGCACAAGTGTTGAAAGGAGTCATTCAAAGAATTATACTACAGGGTGGGGCAAAAGTAGGTTTATAGTTCTGAGTATGCGAAACAATTTATTCTTGTATTATCGCTTATTGTATTATTTGCCACAGAACTGTAAACCTACTTTTGCCTCACTCTGTATATCAAATTCTGACCACAAGAAATACCCAGCCTGGGAAGGGTCCCAAAGCGTAGGAAATATTCTGAAGCCTGACAGAGTTAATGCTAAAGAGGAATTTGTCTAAACTGCAGAATGTTTAACATGGCCAGAGGCTCACAGATTACTTGAGAGATGACAGCATTAAGCATATATGAGTGACAAGCTCTACAAAGTAGCAAGCAGCAAAAGTGAGAGGACAGCTATTTCTAGGACTAACTCACCACAAAGGTTCTTAACACATACCAGTTCCCCAAAATGAGAATTCAACCCCATATAACAACTTCTCAGTGGTGTAGAAGCCTCTCGAAGTAGTGTTTTCCTGCTGGTGAGTTCAGCAGGACCAGTCCAC
Organism: Murina feae; assembly: GCA_004026665.1. NCBI lineage: Eukaryota > Metazoa > Chordata > Mammalia > Chiroptera > Vespertilionidae > Murina > Murina feae. The sequence continues at coordinate 11,193 of PVJC01031542.1, read as the reverse complement.
AGGACTAGAAGAGAGATTTAAGCATCCCAATATCCACACAACAGTTGTGTATCTCAATAAAGGACCCTGTATATTTTACTCAAGCAGCTGCTTAGCAACTGGGGCAGTCATACTCTTGGTGGCTAATGCTAGCACTTGCCAAGCCAACGGCTGAGTTAAAGTAGCTTTAGGTATTGAAATTAGCAAGTCAAGGAAAGAACAGACTTGGGACCTTTGCCTTTGGAACCACTAGAAACTTTTCTTCTAGTTCAGACTAGAATGGGTAGTAACCACCATGATTACAACTACCACTTGTTGGGCATTTAATATAATTATTGAGTATTAATTTTTAAGCCTCACAACAATCCTAGGAAAACAATTATTTTAACCTTTAGTTTGCAGATAAGAAAATGAGGCACAGAGAAGTTAGGTAATGTGTTCAAGGTCACAAAACTAGTGAGCTCTAGAATCAAATCAAAGTCTGGCTCTGAATCTTGGGGTATTATACTTCCTTCCCAGTTGAATCCAGAAGAGTATGAAGGGTAAGTACAGTAGAGTCACATCTTACAAAGGACTCAGGTTCTGAAGTGAGTGAATACAGTAATTCTTATATATTGTCTAATTTACCCTTGCAAAAAAAACCCAAAAAACCTAAAAGCAGCACCTTAAGAATTCTTATTTCGAAGCCTTTTATCATGAAACTAGAGGCCCGATGCATGAAATTCATGCAAGGGGCTTGGCCCTCGCAGCCATGGCGGCTGCCTCGGCCCTCACAGCCCTGGTTAGTCCGGAAGCTCATTCAGCTGTCCAGTCTAATTAGCATATTATGATTTCATTATTATATATGCGATGCTGGTATTCAAAAATTAAATTACTCAAGTGTTTTACCACTTATAACACTTCATCCCTTTTACTACTCTCAACTTTCTAACTCTTCTTGTTCATATTCATTGTCTTCATTTTCCATGGATAATTTTATCTGTCCTTCTTTGTCAGTATTAATTTCTGATCCTTATTTAACTCTTTAACTTATCCATAGAAGATCTTGTTGAAACAATTGCCAAGCACTTCCCTGATGCCTAAATAGTGCATTTCATTTCTGTCTCCGTGAGAAGCAGCACCAGAGGAACAGGCACTTTGCCCATTCAGTGTCTAGGAACAGTAACAGCAGCCCAATAATATTTCATGAATAAATAAACAGATGGATAAATAGTAAGAAAACCCTTAAACTCATTAAACTATTTTCCCCAGATCTTAAAAACATTCACTGAGGATTTCAAGCTTGGTTAATTACACTATATGAGATACTGAATGGACAGCAATGAGGAAACCAATTTGGTTTATTTCTCCATATCACTATATTTGTTCAAATAATGAAATAACTGACAAATTCTCCATACTATCTAAAATATTATATTAATCAATATACACTCCGTGTTTTCTGACCCAGAATATAGAGTTTAACTTGTATAAGGTAAATGAATGCTATGCAAATCTATTACGTATCTGTTCTATAGAGAGCGAAAGAGAAATCACACAGCCATATGGCTCTTCTGAGATATATGAAAACACTTCTTTGAGAAAATCCATGTAAAACTATTTAGAAGCAGAAAATATGACAAGGGAAAATGTTCTTTTGTGAACTTCTAATTTCTTCTGTGAGACTCACAGTCTCAAAAAGCTGATACTGAAGACATGCCTGGAGTCTAGCCTGAGAGAAGAGACTACACACTGTTCCTTCCAACCCCTCATAAACGGAGGACAGGCAGGAAGCACTGAGCTGGGAAATACCCAGAGAAATCCATTTCAGTCCCACCAAACATGGGCATCCGGACCTAAACGAGCAAATGAGGGAAAGAAGAAGAGAAAACATAAAAGGCTTTTACTTACCAGAGTTGCAGGGCGCGCCTCGGGCAGATAAGAGAGAGAGCCTTACGGAGCAGCTCAGCCGTATCGCACACACAGTGTAAGCTTGGTGTTAGCATCCAGCATGCGACTTTTGTTTTGTTTTTTTTTTTGCAAAAAAGAACCCCAAACAGGTCGTCCTCTTTTCCCTTTGTGCATTTGTGCTTAAACTCCAAAGGGTTAGTGAAACTTGTAAGCAAGGATGTCGGTTAATCAGAACAATACTTTACATGAAACACACAAACAGTAACAGGGACACATCATGCTCAATGTAGTGGTGCTCAGCAGCTTCTCTCTTTATTTTCTCCTTTTTTTTTTTTAACCTTTCAAAATGAGAACTGGATGTTCTCAGCAAGCAATTGTTAAAACTTTTCACATACACCCTTCTATGGTGAAGCAACAAGCCATCAGAAGTGGGCTACCATACACAGAGAATGCTAAACCAGCACTTCTTTTTGAAAATCTATCCTCAAATAAATCATAGCTGGTTCTGTCTTATGGTTTTTACAGCTCCAGCTCCTGCTGCACAAATTTCATATCCAAGGACCAGAGTCAAAGAATATTTATCTGAATATCATGTTGAGCATCATCAAGACTAAATTTGGTTACCACATAATTTTTAATTTTGGCCTGCCCCATGTAAGTTGGCCATTGCTTCACAACATAGGAAATAAGCAGGCAAACACACATATATATCCCAGAGACACATGTATATAATACGGTAAGTTTACATATACACAAGTATCCAGCAAGAACTTAGGACACCCAGCAAGAACTTAACAGCTTTCATATGGTCCAGGAAATGAACATGAGTGGGAACTGGTAAAGATGTCACATGATGGGATGACCATGGGTAAGGGGAACCAGCGTCTCAGTCAGTGCAGCTAATCCACCAATTTGCTTTGAAAATAAACATTTCTTATTTATTTAGTACATATGAAAAAAAGTGTGAGGGAAAGAGGTTCATGATCTTTTTTCCCCAATATCCAGAACTCTTGGCTATCAACTTTTGAGTAACAATGCCACAAAGGAATAATCTTATTGCTCTGTGACATAAAAGTTATGTTCTCTTTGACTGCGGTCCATTGCAAAATGGAAGACAAAAAAAAAAAAATGGTGAACCACATCTAAAGAGTTAGCCATAAATGCCTTCCAGAGTTTTGACTGACCAACACATCATGGAACCCCAGGTAAGAAACACAAGACAAATGGCTACTACAGTGAGGTTAAAAAAATTAAGTCACATTGGTCATGGAAAGCTAGTGATCATGACTTTCGATCAGCAAGGATACTTTCATACCATTCAAAAAGGACCCGCCCAACATTTGCAGAGTAAAACGGAAAGTACCTTTTGTTCTGTCTGCTGAGCCAACTGGCTCTGAAGCTGATGAAGCTGGTTCGCTGAACCATCACACAGGTCATGGTAAGTCTTATTCAGGGCGTTCAATTGCTCAGATATCTGTTCCTTCTCTTTCTTTGAGAGTCTGGAAGGTGAAGCATTAAAACTTTTTTAGAGAAAAGCCTTTCTCCAACTTACCTCTATGGCTTCACAATCATGACTTCTCCACCTTGGATGGTATTCTTCTTGGTCACTGCTAACTGTGGCTCATCTGGTCAGAGCTCCATACTCAATGAACACTTTGGTTTCTAACTCACAGTTTTCCTGCTTATCTCAAATCAAGTCATGAGTCTTGATTATGTCAATGCTCATGTCAACAACTGTCTATATACCCTAAGCTTGTAGTCCTGCAATTTTCTCAATCCCAATGGCCTCCACTCCACTTCAGCCCCGCCCATAAAGGGCAAATTTGGACCTTGCTGTCATCTAAAATTGTTCCACTTCTGCGATTTTAAACTTTAAGAATCTACTGATTATAGCTCCTAATTACACCCCTACCTTTCCAGTTTTCTTTCTTTACTCCTATACCACTTTTAAAAATGAAATATTTTAAACAAATTCCCATTTACTCATTACCCACCTATCCAGCTTTACCAAATTTTACCAGGTTTGCTTTAGATCTTTTTCTTAAAAATAAAACCTTACAGATATAAAGTCCAATGTGTATCTGTCACCAACCCCATTACTTTCCCTTCCTCCCCAGAGGCAATCACTATTTGAATTGGGTAAATTTTGCAAGTCCCCTTTCTCATTCTACATTATGTTTTTGAGAATGAACCCTGTGATTTATATTATAACTATTCACCAACTTACTGAGATTTCCCAAGTCTTCCTTGATGTTCCATTTTCTCTTAATCAATCCTATTATATTTAGTTTCTTCTCTTTTCTAGACCCCAAAGTCATCATCTCCATTAGTTCCTTACACGCTCATTAATCTGATAAAACTCAAGTGCCAGCCTTAGCTGGTTTGGCTCAGTGGATAGAGAGTCAGTCTGCGGACTGAAAGGTCCCAGGTTCGATTCCGGTCAAGGGCATGTACCTTGGTTGTGGACACATCCCCAGTAGGAGGTGTGCAGGAGGCAGCTGATCGATGTTTCTCTCTCATCGATGTTTCTAACTCTCTATCCCTCTCTCTTCCTCTCTGTAAAAAATCAATAAAATATATTTTTAAAAAACAACTCTAGTGCCAGATCAATCAAACTCTGCTCCCACGTGTGGGCTGCTAAGTATAATCAGTGAGGGAGAAATCCCACAGCCATGCAGAAGAGATCCTACTGGGCTCTGACCTCCACTGGACTTCAGTGCAGTCTGAGTCAATCCTTCCTTCTTTCCCCTCAACACTACTCTAACTTTCGGCAAACAATCTCTCTACCTATTTCTTGGGGGGAAAAAAAAAAGTTTATTAGCCCTAGCCAGTTTGGCTCAATGCGTAGAGCTTTGGCCTGCGGACTAAAGGTTGCCAGGTTTGATTGCAGTCAAAGGCACATACCTTGATTGCAGACTCCTTCCCGGTCTGGGCCCTGGTCAGGGTGTGTGCAGGAGGCAACCAATCAATGCATTTCTCTCACATCAATATTTCTCTCTGTCTTTCTCTCTTCTCTTCCATTCTTGTTAAAAATCTATGGAAAAATGTCCTCTGGTGAGGATTGAATACAAAAATTTGTTTTTATTGATTTCAGAGAGGAAGAGAGAGAGATAGAAACATCAGTGATGAAAGAGAATCATTGATTGGCAGCTGCCTCCTGCACACCCTGCACCGGGGATTGAGCCCACAACCTGGGTATGTGCTCTGACCGGGAATTGAACCATGACCTCCTGGTCGACACTCAACAACGGAGCCACACTGGCTGGGCTCTCTACCTATTTCAAAGTCAACATACAGACATGGGCACTAATTCTCTCACTTTCTGGCTTCACTCCTGGCATATTAACCTATATTCACATCTTTCTTTCCTTTTTTTCAGAATTTTTATGAGTTTATTTGAGCCCAACTGGTGACATATATCAGGCAAAGATCTCAAATGCTCCCTTTTTATTTAAAGTTTAAATTTTTTATTCACACTTTTCTTAATCTCCTTTTACTCAAATTTCAGAAGAAAAGCTGTCTCAACCTCTGTCTAAGGTGTACTTTCCACCCAGTGATGAATCTTATCCTCTCTCACATCCTCTGAAACCTCTTTCCTAGTACTTCAATCTTTCCCCCTTTATGTCCTTGAGACACAGTCTATAAACACAGTTATGTCCTGCTGATCTCTTAAGAAAACAAAATTCTTTATTGATTATATTCACTCTAATTACTTCTACTTTATTATTTCTTTTCTTTCCTATGGCCAACCTTCTTTAAAGAGTGTCTGATTTCAGCCCTAGCTGGTTTGGCTCAGCCTGTGGACTGAAGGGTCCCGGGCTGGACTCCAGTCAAGGGCACATGCCCACATTGTGGGCTCAATACCCAGTAGGGGGCGTGCAGGAGGCAGCTGATCAATGATTCTCTCTTAACATTGATATTTCAATCTCTTTCCCTCTCCCTTCCTCTCCGAAACAGAAATTTAAAAAAAAAAGAGTGTCTGATTTCATTATCACTATCACTCTCAAGTGCTCTCCACTACACTAAAATCTTACATTATCCCCCCAACTTTTCACCAGAGTCACCAAAAACTTCCAACTTGCCAAATTTAACAAACAGGTCTCAGTCTTGACCTTTCTTGACGTCTAACCACTCCCTTCTTTTTAGAATTCTGTTCTCTCTTGGGTTCTGAGGTATAACTCATCATTTTCCTTTTACTTCTCTAAGGCTTCCTGTACAGGGCAAGAAGCACTGAGAAGCCCCTGAGCCCTTGTAAGCTAATCTACTCCTATGGTTTCTACTACGCTGATGACTCAATGCTCCATCACTCTAGACTTCTCTTATTAATTCTGAATTTACATATGCAGTTGCCCATTGGATAACTTATTGTGTTAGGTGCTTCGTAATGCATACTAAGCACTTCCATTCAGATGTCCTGTGGGGTTTTCACGTTCCTAACATCTGAAACTAAAGCTGCCTTCTTCTCCCTCAATCCACAACTTCTCCTGTAACACCTCTCTTGGTGAGTGGCATCACCAAACAGCCAACAGGTTAAGCCAGAAACCAGAGAGTTATATCTGATCATTTTTGTTTGTTACTAAACTCTATAAATTCATCATTCTTAATCTCTTTAGAATCTCTGTCTCCTTTCCATCCCTCATCATATCTTGCCTATATTGTCAAAACAACCTCTTAACTGGTCACTCAGGCCTTTACTCTTGCCCCAGATCAACACATTCTCTATCAAACTGTTCTACAAACCTTTTATAACACAATCCAATCATGTTTATGATCCCTTCACATAGCCAACAAAGTAAAATGCAAATTCCTCAGCATGAACTACAAAGCTCTTCATCATCCAAATTTTGCTGCCCTGAATTCTCCAGCCTGAATTCTCATCATGACCCTAAGGTTTAGCCAGGTAGATCTGGTCTCCCAGGTATGCCATAATCTCTTATCTAATACTTACTTATTACCATGCTTGGCCAAGAAGATCTGTGAAGTTTTAATGGCCTCAGAGACTTGTTCTCTCTTGGTTGTCAGCTCCTCTGCCAGAACCTATTTAGTAGAAATAAAGAGAAAAGCTTCAGAACCTAAAAAAATTAAAGAATCAAAGATTATTTGAAGTAACTTTTTAAAATTTCAAGGTGCAGACAGCTTAGTTCAGATTATACTGGTCTATGTAGAACTGGTTTTAAAAAAAAAAGTTGAAATATAAATAAGGTAACTTCATAAGTTAACATTTATTGAGGTAACAATCCCTCCTGGGTGGCCCAGAGGAGACTTGTATTATACCACCTAATGCATCACCATATACTGTTGTATCCAGGAAGAATAAGGCAGACTTTCTACTTACCTGCTGTTCTAAAATAGCTTTTTCAATATCTGTCAATTCTTTGGTCTGGGATGAGGCAGCTTTGCTTTGTGTGTTCCTTGCTAGGGTAGACACCCAGCCCAAAAGTTCTTTCACCTTCTCCACGTGTTCATGTTTTTCCTCTTCTACCACTTTCTAGAACAGGAAATAGAAAGTCAGTATGTTGGTTCATCTTATTAGACTGGCCTAAGTTCAGATTTCCTAAAATAGAGACAGGACAGTTCCCTAAATCAGTAAGCCCTTAAAATAATCCCCAACTAAATGTAATTTACCCAGCCTAGAGCACTGCTCACAGGTGCCTAACTATGGGATATAAGTTTATTATATCCAGGTTAGCACCTTTCTTAAAAAGCACACTGTTTATATGTGATGGATATTCAATAATTAGTGATTTTAAAAAGCCCTTCACATATAGCAGCTTACTTATTTTCATAATTCTTATATTTACAGGTAAAGAGGTTCAAGTCTACAGAGATTAAGTGAGATAGATATTGACATAAAGGATGTATTTTGCTAATTTACATAGGCAAAATTTGCTATGGTTAATGTTTCTAAAAGCATCTCTTTTTATAAGAGTAGTTCGGTTATGTGAACTTTTTTTTTACAAAGACATAGATTTTTTAAATTATAAAACCGTAATTATACATAGTATTCAAACCTGTTTTTCCCCCAAATTATATATTTTAATTATCTTTCCTTGTCACTGCATGTAAACCTATTTCATTATTTTTAACACCTTCATAGCATTTCATGTATAGAATCTGGATGTTTCCAATATTTCCCTTTACCAAATCATGCTTATTTATGACTTTTATTCACATCATTCCTTCATAATTATAATATTTCCATACTAAAGATACTTGGGAGTGGGGATGTTGGACATAATATAGTCAATCCTCATAATTATTCACCGACTCCATATTTATCCAGTCTCTAAAATTTATTTATAACCCCAAAATCAGTATTTGTGCATTTTCAGTCATTCCCAGACATGCGCAGAGTGGCTGCAAAGCATTTCAGGCGCCCGATGTTCCCAGCTAGGGTAGAATAAGGTGGCACTCTGTTGTCTTGATCCAACTTTTATACTGGGAACAAGTGTGCTGAGTGCCAGGGTTTTCTTATTTTTGTGTTTTCTGATAGTGGTTTCGCTGTTTACAATGGACCCAAATGCAGTGCTGAGGTGCTTATGTCTTGCATTCCTAAGCACAGGAAGGCTGTGATGTGCATGATGGAGATAATGTGTGCTATGTAAGTGCAGTTCAGGAGTGAGTTATAGTGCACTTGGCCAATGTCAGTGAATCAACAAAATATAGCACGTCAGGTGTTTTTAAGGAAAAACACACATAATACAAGTTTATGCATTTTCTGTGGACAAAAATGTTGTGACCAGAGGCTTGTAGGAACCTAATCCTATATTTCTCCAGCTGCAGAGAGTACAGTATTCACTAATGCAGTGTTTTCAGCAACCTCATAGAACACAACTACTATGAATTAAGAAAATTGGTTGTGTGCACACTTTACATTTTGACAGATGAGGCACAGGTTTTGGGGGGGGGTTTTGTTGTTGTTGTTGTCTTTAAATATATATATTTTTATTTCAGAGAGGAAGAGAGAGGGAGAAACATCAATATAAGAGAGAATCACTGCTCCGCTGCCTCCTGCACGCCCGCTGCTGGGGATCGAGCCTGCAATCCAGGCACGTGCCCTTGGCCACGATCAAACCCAAGACCCTCAGTCCTCAGGCCAATGCTCTGTCCTAGCCAAACCAGCTAGGGTTGAGGCACAGGGTTTTAAATTCCATTTTCAAGATGATTTAGGACCCAACTGTCCTTACCTCCTCCTCTTCCAGCCGCTGGAGCGCATCACTGATATATTTTACGTGCTGAGTTGTTAAGGTCACCAATGCTGTATAGCGAGTCCTTAAGTCCATGAACTATGGTTCAAAAAACAATTTAGATGAATTACCCACCAGAAATGTAAACTTAAATAGTTGAAAATAAGAGCAAGTTTTCATGAAGTCACATGCTCAGCAGAAACGTTGAGCTGTAAATAAGACTTAAAGCCCAGACAAGGAATTTCCTTAAGGGAAGACAGTGGAACATGTCCTTTCCCCGCCCGCCCTTTCACCTCTTGTGTGATGGCATCCGAAGAGGAAAGCATGCGACGGCGCTTGCCAGGGGATTTCTGCTGTGATTCCACAAAGGCCTTGTATGTCATTAGTTGCAATTCGTAGTCCTGAGGAGGAAGACATTTCACTATGTTTACATAGGGCTTTATAGCTCACACACATCATGTAACAGAAATCACAGTATTTCATTACTGGCAGGCATTTTGGTGATCTTTTAAACTGAAGGTTAGAAAGTTTTCGTTTTCCTGTAAAGGGCCAGAAGGACACTAGTGGGCCATGCTATCTCTGTCACAGCTACTCAAGTCTGCCACTGTAAATGAAAGCAACCACAGATAGTATGTAAATGAAAGACTATGGTTGTATGAGAATAAAACTTTATCTATGGATGCTGACAGCTGAATGAAGCTCCTGTAAATTTCATGTGTCACAAAGTATTATTTGCTCCCCCCCCTTTTTTTAAGCCACCTCTTATGGGACATATGAAAATAGGTGTACAGGCTAGATTTAGCCTGTGGGTTACAGTTACTGACCTTTGAGTTTGCAGTTTGTTTGCTGACCATCCTTTTCATGCATGGGCAACTGAAGCCCAGACACAGGAAGTGAATTTCCCTAATTAACTAGTGGCTGAGCAACAAAGTCAAGATCAGAATCCCTAAACCAATGCTCTACTCATATGGCCATGCTCTTGCCACGCTCCCGTAATCCTGAGAGCGATGCCCTAGTCAGGCCCTCTTCATCTCTCATAAGACAAGTCCAAGAGCTTCTTAGTTACTCTCCACCAGAATAACTTATCTAAAACAAAGATGACCACTTTGTTCCTCTGCTTAAAAGTTTTCAATGATCTAGAGTGAAAATTCCTCAAATATCAACATGCATACAATTCATCTAGAGGTCTTGTTAAAATGGAGATTCTAATTTGGGAAGTTGGAGATTCTGCGTTTCTAACAAGTTGCTCCTGGTTCAAAGGCCACATTTTGAGTAGCAAGACTAGAAAGTAAAGCCAAAGAATGAGCAAGGCCTTTCTAAGGCCGGGCCCAGCTTCCTCCTAGCTAAACCAGAATATTTCCTATTTCCTCATATAATCATTGTATGTGCCTTTGATTACGCAGTTCCTTTTGCCTAGAATATCCTTCTTTCTGTTGTCTACATAGAAAACAGGACACAGGAGGAAAACATGGAATGAGTTCCTTAAGTGACCTAAAGAAAAACAACAGTAGTAGTAATAATAAAATAGCAATAATAATGTAAGCACGTGCAACCATTTAGTGAATGTATTTTAGGTTTGCAGTATTGTCCTATGCATACATTAACCCATTAAACACTTATAATCACTCGGTGGGGTTGTTACTGTTCCCACTGTGTACATAATGCAACAGGGAATCAGAGAGGCTAAGTGCTCTAAAGCCTGAACGTGGTGGAGCTAGGATGTAAACTTAAGTCTTAGTGATGCCAAGTCTTCTGCTATTAGCTAAAGAAATGCAGTCATTCAAAAACCACTTGTCGAGCATCTACTCTGTGCCGCAGTGTTCTGAGTGCTACACACATAGTGGAAAACAAGCCAGAGAAAACTTTGCCCCTCCCGCTGGAACTTGCATTTCTAGTGAGAAGACACATAGTAAACAAATACATATATAATAATCGCAGGTCATTTTTATATAAAGACTAGGGGCCCGGTGCACAAAAATTTGTGCACTCGGGGTGGAGGGAGTCCCTCAGCCCGGCCTGTGCCCTCTCACAGTCTGGGACCCCTCAGTGGATGTCCTATGATGGCCCCAGTCTGCCAGGCGCCTTTTGTGTGTGTGTGTGTGTATGTGTGTGTCATCACTGGGGACCTGCCCCCAGC
>PVJC01031541.1:0-20501 GCA_004026665.1 Murina feae | reverse complement strand
AATGTTGTGTGGACAATCACATGTAAAAATCTAGGAACTAAAGATCAGAGTGTGATACAAGTGTTTTCACAGACTAATGAAGAAATTCAGTTTTAACTGCTAAATGATTTGATGGAATATGACATCTACTTGTTGATTGAAGCAGGCCTGAAGATCAACTTGTCCCAGGTATGGAAAACTGTGATGGGATGAGGGAAGCAGAGAAAGGGAGTGGCAGGTGGTGGTAAACGGACTGTTTCAAAGAGAACATAGAAATTCTCACACACACACACACACACACACACACACACACGTGTGTGAACAGAGTAGAAAACTGGTTATGCAAGAGATAAACATTTAAATAAAGCAATATATCTGCATAGATAGGTGTATGAAAATGTCAAAGGGTAGCTCCCATTTTGAAGTGGGAGAAATAGTTAGAAAATGTCTGACCTTTCTTTTTTTGAGTAAGTTTTTTATGTTCATATTGTGCTCCTTTGTGTCAGTGTTTTGAAGTCAAAATAAATGGATTAAATAAAGTACATGTGGAACAAATGAGGAATTCCTAAAGTTCTGAAGAAACATATAAAAACTGATAAAAGAAAAACAATTTCACAAAATAATTATCACAAAGTAGTCTTTGTTCTTCCTAAGTCCATCTCTTACATGAAAGATTATATGATCCTGAGAAGATGGAAGAATGGATATATTATACTAGGGAGCTACAATTAATTAGCTTAATAAACTTGATCATATAAATAGATAGAGGTGGATGGGTATTTGGACAGACAAGTATCACAGTCTATTTTAAGGTCCTAGAGGCAATGATTTAAAGGAACAATTATTTGATGTATGACAGTAACTTTTAAATCTTACCTTCAGTTTCTATTTCCAATAGATAATTTTCACCACGAAAGTATGGAAAAGCATATAAAAGCGATCCAAATCCTACTAAAAAGGAGGAAACTGTAATCCATTTTATAATGTTTCCTTTCCTTCCATAGTATGCTATAAACACGACTACCAGGCAAGATGAAATATCATAACTCGTTGACAATATAATACTTTCCACAGTTTTCAGGCCTCTGCCCCTCTGAAATGTGTCGATGCTCACATCTACAAGACCAAACACAATACCTAAAATGTGGAAAGGAAAAAAAAGCAATAATGTGCATTTTAAGAGACAAAACAGATCACCATTGTAATCATTACAAAGCGAAACTCCCCCCTACTCTTCTTCCCCTCCACTCTTTTCCTCCTCTACTCTTCTCCCCCGCCCCACCTTATTCTGAATGTTTAAAATTTATGAGCACAAAATGATCCCTTTTCTAAAACACTAATAAGCTTTAACCTCTAGGAAATATTTGCCAATGGTATTACTATACCTATTTTTTTAATATATTTATTGATTTTTTTTTACAGAGAGGAAGGGAGAAGGATAGAGAGTGAGAAACATCGATGAGAGAGAAACAGCGATTAGCTGCCTCCTGCACACCTCCGACTGGGGATGTGCCCGCAACCAAGGTACATGCCCTTCACTGGAATCACTGGAATCGAATCTGGGACCCTTGAGTCCTCAGGCCAATGCTCTATCCACTGAGCCAAACCAGTTAGGGCTATGTACCCATTTTTTAAAAATACTATATTCATGAGTAATTTACGAAGAATATGATGTTTTCAATCATCTCAGTACTAATATTTATTTTGATGTATTATATTTCAGTCATAAAAATGAATAAATGACAACCTAATATCTATCATCCAGAACAGAAAATAAAACATTATCAAAATAGTTGAAGTTCAACATGTACTCCCAAACATATTCTCTCTCCTTCCATAACCCATATCCTATACTTGAGGTTCACCATTTCCTAGCCTTCTTAACACTTCTTTGGCAATGTGTATACATCCTTGAACAATACTACTGTTTGTCATGTTCTTGAACATGAAATAAGTGGTATCATATTTGCCCAAGTCCATCACTCAGCATCTAACTGGGGGGAAAATAATCAGACTAAATGTTTGAAACAAAAAGAAATGCACATAGAGGTTGTTAACAAAGTACGTAATTCATTTGTTGGATTGGAAAGGGGAAATAGTTACTAACCAAAACTCAGGATATCTACACAATCAGAGTTGCGAGAGCATGGGCAGCTGCAGGGTCTGCAGCCACAGCCACCACTGCTGCTGCTGGACCTGCACTCACTACCCTACCCCTTAGGCAGGAAGTCAGTGTGACCCTTAGGCACACTCCTGCTAAAGCTGAGAGCTAGCTCACAATCACCAGCTGCTCCTGTTGCTCTTCCAGTTGCCAGGGCCCCAGCCCATGAGAACTGTGCTGCTGAATCACCATTGTTGCTGCTGATGGAGCTACATTGATTACTGACTATACATCCCGGAGCCTTCACAGCCCCAGGATTGCTGCTGCTGCCAAAAATATTACCAGAAAGAGGGAGCAGAAAACAAAAAAATAGGCTCCCCTTTGCTTTGCTTTTTCTTTTTTTTCAAGTCTACTGTCACAGCTTCTTACTAGTAACATGGAGGTGAAGCCAGCTGGCAAGGAAATCTAGTAAAGGTCGTTTACAGGCTACCATTCTCTTCGCAAATAGGAAGGAGTGCAGAGGGGAACAATAGGGTTTATGGCCAGCAAACAGCTTGCAAAGTTTACCCTTTAGACTGCTCATAATACAGTTTCACCCTTTTCCCCATATTTAAACTTCCATACCAAAGTAATAGCAACAAAATTATGCTTCTTCCTAACATGTTTCAATTGTTCTTACAAAGACTTTCTTACTCTTTCCCCCTGAAAAAAGGGAGACCCAAAGAAGACACTTAGTCCAATCGGTCACAATATCCATCTCAAGGTAGCGTTAACCCTTCTTCTGGTTCAATCACAAACACGAATGGATTTTCTTTAACATAAAAACTAAATTGCAAAGGAATAAATGGCATAGAACGGTATAAAAGATGTAAACAAATAATCAAGCAAACATATCCGAGGCCCAACTAAAGTTGTGAGGGAATTGTATTGCAAAAGACACCATAAATCCAATTTAGAATCACAACACTTGAACAGACTGAGAGCAGCAGGAAACAAGATATAAAAACTTTGCCGCATTCAAGAGAAGAATTTTTTTCAACCCCCGTTTTACATGTGGCCCAGAAAGATAATGGCCAAGGCAATTAAATGTTCTGTCAGTAACAATGTCCATCTCTGGGATATTAATTCCCCTTTTAATTCAGGAATACTCTGTAACTTAAAGGTGAAGTTATAGTTATCGCCCATAATACTCTTTTATAAAATAGTAAAGGAAAGAGAATGCAAAAAAATAAAAAATTGGAATACTCACACACAAGTGTATACATGTTTGTGTGTATACACATGAAACAAACATGAAAGAGAAAATGCATAGTTGCTACAGTTTTTATTTCTCTAAATGGTTATGAAACACAACTGATATTAATAAACTCTTTCTTCCCTATTTACTACCTCTTAAACCTCTCAATTTCACATAACATATATAGGTTATTTCAAAGCATATAAGCACCCCAAACTTTTTTATTGTCTCCTAGCCAGAGCTCTCTCTGAGTTTGCAGTGGGACATTATAACTATCTATAAGGCCAAAAGTTTCTGGTTATTGAGATATGTAGTAAGATCAGTGAATTCCATGAACATGAACTCTCTATACTTATTTTGCTATAAAATGAATTCCTTCATTAAAAGTAATGTGATAATAAATAAGATGATCAAGATGATCAAAAGGCATTCATTAAGTTCAAGTATAGTTAGTTTGGGCAGAACCATGGTGGTAAAAGAACCCATATGCAAAACAAATATGTATTTCAGTGAGAATAAATTGTTGCCCACTCCATAGTAGAAGCAAGTTGATTTCACTAGGGAATGGAGCCATTTCCTGGATTATGTTGACTTTTCCTGGTTGGCAAGACAAGTACTCAGTAGTGAAATAGCTACATCAGCTCTGGTGAAGATAAATCCACGTATTCAGCTTTTGTATAACGTCCATTCTTGATACAATTGTCATCATAAACATGAGCACTCTGAACAAGACATACTAGTATAATGACGGGGAAAGAGGCTGACTAATATTCAGAGGGTGGTTACCTATCTACCTCATTCCTGAGAGCTTCCTCTGCAATGAATTCCTTTGATGAACATTTGTTTAGAATAATTCTGCCCATTCAGATAGTCATACCACTTACCCGGCCCACCTAGTTACCAAATGGTCAAGCCATTAGACAGTGGCAGCATGGTTTCTAGGAACTACAATCAAATTTTACTACCCAACATTCTTCCCACTATTTTTTCAGGGACTCCCCTAAGTGGGACTATAATGTTACCATAGCATACTTCCACCTTCAAAAACCACAGGCACATCCTATCTAATAAAGAGAAAATATGCTAATTGACCCTCATGCCATCACAAAGATGGCGGTGCCCAAGCCAATAAGGAGGGAATATGCTAATTGACTACCCTGCCCTTAAAGGTGGGAGCACCCACAGCCAATAAGGACAGAATATGCTAACTGATTGACACACCCTCAAAATTCTTGGATACAAAAGCTCGTGTTATCTTTCTTGGTGGGCAACTCTTTGCATGTGGAATCACACATTATTGCTGGAAGAATTAAGCATATCTATATGTCCCCACTGGGAAAGGACACTGCAGCTTGGGCTTGGTTTCTAGACTTTATCCCGTGCACTTGGTGGAGGGAGAGGAGCCCCACCCTTGCCTGTGTCCTCTTGCTGTCCGGGACCCCTCAGGGGATGTCCACCTGCCATGGACTCGGGAGCGGCTTCCGCCCCCACTGCTGCACTCACCAGCCATGAGCCTGGCTTCTGGCTGAACTGGGCTCCCCCTGTGGGGGCACACTGACCACCAGGTTACAGCACCTGCATTGATCATCTGGCCCCTGGTGGTCAGTGTGCATCATAGCAGCTTTGCATATTAAGGTTTTATTATAAAGGATGTTTTGTCAAAGTTAAATGTGCAAAGCCCTGGGCCTCCTTAATTTCATTCCAATATATGAAAATTAATCAATGTAATTCACTGTATTAAGATAATAAAGAACAAAAAAACACATGAATATCAGAATGCAGAACAATTTTTTATAAAGCCTAAACACTTTCATAATAAAAATACTCAATGAACTGGAAATAAAAGGCAAGTTCCTTAAACTGATAAAGTACATACAGAGTGGGGCAAAAGTAGGTTTATAGTTATAAGTACATGAAACAGAATATATTCTTGTATTATTACTTATTAATTATTGGATTATTTTCCATATGACCAACTGTAAACCTATTTTGCCCCACCCTGTATATGAAAATTCTACAACATAATTATAAAGTAAATCATGGAGTTACCATATGACCCAGCAATTCCACTCCCAGGTTTAAATCCCAGAGAAACAAATATATATGTCCACACAACAACTTATAGACCATTCTAGCTCTACATGTAAAGAGCTTAGAAGTCACCTCTGTATCCTAACAGATTACAAACTGAACAGTCTGAAAAAATTAATAACTCTTCTTAGATACACAACAGAGGGGAAGAAACAGGGTGATATTGTGAATTCAACCGTCTTTATAACTCATTAGCCCATACATTTAAATTTTGTGTTTCATTCACAGAGATATCAGCTCTACAGTTAAATAAATAAAATGAGAGCTTACTTTATTTAGTGCTTTGATGGGAGTTTTTGAATTCTCAGACCATGATTTGAGCTGAAATTTGAGACCTGAGTTTAACATTTCTCTTCATAAATTCTTAAGGGCACTGAAAAGATTCCAGCCAACACCAGAGTCGTTGTAGTCAACATTACTACCAATGTGCAGCAGCCACTTGGGCTTTCAAGGTATATGCTTCAATTAACACTTCATCTCAATAAACACAGTGATAACTTGATGAATTGTAAAGCCACCGCATGCCAAGAATTATTAACCATTTCCATTGGCAAAGAGCTCAGCTCTTGACTCAAGGTTAAAGCATAACAAAACCAATCCTAAAATCCCATCTTTATGAGTATACACAATTACACACCTTATTTGAACAAGGACAGTTTGCTATAAAGAATTATTAACTACTAAGAGCCAGTGCACAAAAATTTGTGTACTCGGGAGGTCCCTCAGCCCAGTCTTTACCCTCGTGCAGTCTGGGACCCCTCTGGGAATGTCCACCTGCTGGCATGCCTGGTCAGCCTGGGTGAGGGGCTGATGGCTGTTTGCAGGCTGGCCAAGCCCCCCAGTATGGACCCTCACCTCATTGGGGTGTGGCCAGCCTGGGAGACGGGCTGAGAGCCATTTTCAGGCTGCCCACAGCCCCTTCAGGTTTTGGGTCCCTAGTGTGGTGCCTGGGTGAGGAGCTGAGGGGCATTTTAGGCTGCCCACAGCCCCTTCAGGTTTTGGGGCCCTACTGGGGTACCTGGCCAGCCTGGGTGCAGGCCTAAGGGCCGTTTTCAGGCTTTCGGGCTGCCCACAGTCCCTTCAGGTTTTGGGTCCCTACTAGGGTACCTGGCCAGCCTGGGTGAGCAGCTGATGGCTGTTTGCAGGCTGTCCAAGCCCCCCAGTGGGGTCCCTCACCCCACTTGGGTGTGGCCAGTCTGGGTGATGGACTGAGAGCTGTTTTCAGGCTTTCAGGCTGCCCACAGCTCCCACTGACCCAATGTCCCAGCAAGGCTGGCTGGAAGCAGGTTTCTGGGGTTTATTTATCTTCTATAATTGATACACTGTTCCTTTAAGCCGAGGCCTAGGCAGGTAATGAAGACTCCTGTCTGCTTCAGCTCATGGTTTCTAAAATTGAAAGAATGTTGCCCTAGTAGTCAGGCCCAGGCCTGCTGTTTGGTTCAACTCCGAGGCTTCTATAATTGAGACAATGTTGTAAGTATGTTGTTGCCTGGAGCACAGAGAGGCCCAGCTGGATGGCAAACAGTTTTACTCCTGGTGCAACGGAAGCTGACTATTTACTCTAGCAGGTCCATGACTGCCGGCCTCCATCTTGGCTGGGTTAATTTGCATATAGTTGTCTGATTGGCTGGTGGGCATGGCTTAGGCATCCTGAAGAAATGGTCAATTTCAATATTATACTTTTATTAGATTAGATAACAGAGGATTAAAGTAACAAGGAATTAGCTAGTTAGAAGTAAAGAGAATGCCAAAGAATATAGAAATATATAGTCTAAAGAACAACCACTTCCCCTAGGACTGAGATGGAGCACTCCAGGGCTAACATCCCGACCTTGTTGTAGAGAACACAACAAACTTTTGGCAAATTCAATCCAGCAACATATACAAAAGATAATAATTTAGTAATAAGGGTTTACTTCAAGAATGCAAGGTTAGTTAAATATAAAAAATAAAAGAATGCAATATGTAATGTTAATAAAACAAATAAGAAAAATCATATAACCATCTCAGAAGACACAGGGGGGAAAACTTGATAAAATTCAAAACCAATTCATGGTAAAATTTCTTAACCATTTAAGAATAAAAGGTAACATCCTCAAATTAATAAGGAGCATCTACAAAAAATTTACAGTTAACATATTTAATTGAGAAAGGCTAAATTATTTCTACCTAAAAGCAGAAAGAAAAAAAACCTTCTCTTTTCAAATTTCTATTGAACATTGTATCGGAGGTCTTAACCAGTATAACAAAACATACAGATTGGTAAGAAAGAAATAAAACTATCTTGACTCACAGGTGACATGATCATGTATGTAAAACATCCTAAGAAAAAAAGCTAATTTACCAAGGTTGAAGGATACAAAACCTACATAAAAAAAGAGATATATCATGATCAGGCATGAAAGCACTCAATATTGTTCAGATGTCAATTTTCTGCAAATCTATAGAATCAAAGAAATCCCAATTAAAATCCCAATAAGTTTTTATAGAAATCAACACGTGGAAGAGGCAAAGTATCTAGAATAACCAAAACAACTTTTTACAAAAAATGAAGTCAAAAGAACACCTAATTTCAATACATATAATAAAGCCACAGTAACCAATGCAATATAATATTTGCATAAGTATAGACATATTAGGTCAATAGAACAGAATACAAAGGTTATAAATAGACTCAGAAAAAAAGATCAGAATTTCAACAAAAGTGCCAAAATAATTCAATGGGATAAAACACAGTCTTTTCAATATGTTGGAATAAGATTCTATATGGAAAAAAATAAACTGTGATCCTTTCCATACACAAAAATTCATTCAACAGGGATCAGAGACCTAAATATAGGGGGTAAACTATAAAACTTCTACAAGACAACAAAGTAGAAAATCTTGATGACATTGACTTACTTTTTTAAATAGAAACCAAAAAGAGTAAACCATTTAAAAACTAACAAACTAGACTTCAATGGAACTAAAATCTTTTTTTCACCCAAAAAGATCAGGTAAGAAAATGGAAAGACAAACCACAAATTTGAGGGAAAAGGGGAGGAAGAGCGGCAGACTGGCAGGCAGGCCTGCATGGCCTACAGCCTGATCATAAAGAAACATCAAACATACCCAGGTTAAAGTTCGACATTAGAAATGAAAAACCCATCCAGGGGTCCTCAAACTACGGCCCGCGGGCCACATGCGGCCCGCCGAGGACATTTATCCGGCCCGCCAGGTGTTTTTGCCGCCTTGTTTTTTTACTTCACAATAAGTTATGTGCAGTATGCATAGGAATTTGTTCATAGTTGTTTTTTTAACTATAGTCCGGTCCTCCAACGGTCTGAGGGACAGTGAACTGGCCCCCTGATTAAAAAGTCTGAGGACCCCTGAGAGACTTCCGTGGTCACAAGACATGAAAGGGGGCTTGAAGGAATGAGAAAGTGTTACAGATTAAAGAAGACATCCAAAATATGGCAACTAAATGCAACATGTATTCCTGGATAGAATTTTGTGTGGAAAAGGAAAAGGAGACCATGCGAACAGTTGGCAACATCTGAGTGGGATCATCAGTTCATATTTTCATGGTAGTGTGCACTGACACAGTCTTGACTGGAGGGGTGAATGGTGGTTATATAGGAAAGTGTCCTCACTTTGGGTAGATGTACACTGGACTGTTTAGCAGTAATGAGGCACCATGTCTGCAAAAAATCTATATGTTCAGGGAAGGACAACACATGTGGTAAATGTAAACAACTAGAGAATTTGGGTGAAGGGGACTTGGAATTCTTTGCACCCTTTCCAGAAGGTTTGAAATTATTTCAAAAGTGTTTAAACTGTAACAATAAACATATCAACTGATAAATACGTAAGTGAATAGATATACAATTTTTATGAATGCAAGACTCAATGTTATACCTAAGCTGAGCCAATGGCCTGCATAGTCACTTAATAAATAGTAGAGGTAAACAATCACTGTCAACCACTTGTTCAAAAACCTTCAATGGCTCCTCATCATCCACATAATAAGGAGGCTGTATTAAGTGAGAAGGAGCCTACAAAGCACCTCACTTACCGCCCAGTATGCTAGTGGGAAGGAAACACCTTCTAGTATCCTTTTAAAATTCTCACTTGGGTATTTAAAGACCTTCATAATATGGCTACAGTTTGTATTTTCCTTCCCTTTTATTTAGTAGAGGCCTGGTGCACAAAAATTTGTGCAGTTGTGGGGGTCCCTCAGCCCGGCCTGTGCCTTCTCGCAGTCTGGGATCGCTCGGGGGATGTCCACCTGCTGGCTTAGGCCTACTCCCTGGGTGATCGGATCTAAGCTGGCAGTCAGACATCCCTCTGGTAGCCCAGGAGCCCTCAGGGAATGTCCACTTGCCAGCGAGGAGCAGGCCTAAGCTGCAGTCAGACATCCTTAGCATTGCTGAGGAGGTGGGAGACTCTCCTGCCACCACCACTGCACTGGCAGCCATCGGCTTGGCTTGTGGCTGTGCAGAACTCCCCCTGTGGGAGTGCACTGACCACCAGGGGCAGCTCCTGCATTGAGCATCTGCCCCCTGGTGGTCAGCGTGTGTTCATAGTGACCAGTCATTCCCAATGGTTCTGCTGTTAGGGTAATTTGCATATTACCCTTTTATTATATAGGACTAGGGGCCTGGTGCATGAAATTCGTGCATGGGGGGGCAGGGACAAGGGGACAGTCCCTCAGCCCAACCTGCACCCTCTCCAATATGGAGTTCTTGGGGACTCTCACAATCCAGGACCTCTGGTTCTTAACCACTAACTTGCTTGCCTGCCCTAACCACTCTGCCTGCCTGCCTGCCTGATCTCCTAACTGCCCTACCCTGCCAGCCTGGTCACCCCTATTAGCTTTCTTTTTTAATCTTATCCCCTTCACACACAGTTGTATTTGACTTCCTTATTGGCTTCTTCCTCTCACACAATTTTTCTCCTTTATGTAACACTTTTCCTACTGACTCATCAAAATCTATCTTAGGTGGAGCCCATTTTCTCCCAACTAAAAATGCAATTTCAAGAAATGACTTACAAAGATTACTTATACAATTACTTATAGAATACCTCTTCAGGTTTTTCAGAACAATTTACCATGTGGAGCCTAAAAACTGGGCATGATGTTTCCAAGGAAGACAGTTATCATGCATTACCAGAGCTCACAACAGCAAACAAAATGAGGGACCCATATTACAATCCAGAATCTGCCTCCCTAGATAGCTCCAGCCCCATATGGTTTGTAGATTTTTAATTCTGTCTCTATTTTAGGGAAGGATTTTGGTTTTTAAATAACATTCTATAGCTGAAGGGCCTGTTTTAGAATGAAGTTAAATAAATACTGGAGAGTGTCACTCAGCATCTAGAGCTTGAAGTTAGAAAACATTGGATGAAAAAAATAATATATCTTTGGCATGCTTCTAAATTTGGGATCAATATATATAAAAAGAATATATATATATATATATATATATATATATATATATATATATATAGTGATATGGCAAAGTAATCATTTGCAACTTAGTGCCCAGAATAGTGGTTAGTATATGGTAGTTAATCCATAAATATTTGTCCAATGAACATTAACCAGTTTTTTTTCTTCTCCCCCTTCCTCTCTAAGCATGGCCCTCATTTCTTTCTTTTCTAATATATAGGTTTACCTTTAGCCCCCAAAGGATAGCTATTAGAATTGAAAGTTAAAAAGTATTAAAAAAGGATAACATATTTTTGCTTCTAAGTTCAATGTGTGATGGTTCATTTTATGTGTTGACTTTTGTCTGGGCCATGGTGCTAAGATATTTGGTTAAACATTCTATTTTGGGATGGTTTTGTGAGGATGTTTATGGATGAGATTTACACTTAAATCAGTTGACTTAAAGTAAATCAGTAAATCAGTAAGGCCCACCTACCATCGGATCCACTTCCAGGCCTCAGGGCAGCCTCAGGGGCCTGGGTTGGCTCACTCCCTCCGCCCCAGGTTGCACTGCCGCCTGGAATCCATGGATGGCCGGACCTGCTCCTCCCACCAGCGGCTACAGGCTGGCTGACTCCTCCCCCCCATCGCCCAGGTGTGGCCTCGGGCCAGGTCTCTCCTGCCGTCCTGGCTCCCCCAAGGCAGAGGTCTTCCATCTGCCTTGCTGGACCCTGGTGCCACACACTGCTTTTCCAGGGCTGGGGCCTCTGCCATCTTGGCTGGGCTAATTTGCATACAGCCACTCTGATTGGCTGGTGGCCGTGGCTTAGGTGTCCCAGAGAAATGGTTAATTTCAATATTATGCCTTTATTAGTTTAGATGTATTCAATAAATATTTATCAAGTGTCTTTACTGCCTCAGTCACTATATTAGTTCTGGGGGAGGGGTTGAGACAATAAAGAAAATAAGTATAATTATCCTTTTTGGTGCTTGGGTAAAACCATCATCCAGCCAAATCAGTCACTCCCCATTCTGAAACAAGGCTTTCCTGTATCTGAGTATTTATTCATCCAAACATTTCATTCATTCATTCATTCATTCATTCATTCATTCTTCAATAAATACTCCTTAATTACATTCCCAGCTATCAGAACTCTACCCGTTTATCAAGGCATAATTCAAATACCTATTCCTCAGAGAAACTTCTTTGATGATATCAAGAAGAAAACACTAATGACTATTTTCTCCTCTCATGTGATTCTAGACACATTTAGACCTTTTTTATTACACTTATTTCAACATAGCATTTTAGAGCAAAAAAAGATACCATGTTTAACAAACTCCAAGGCATCAGGGCATATACACCAGTAAAGAACGTAGGTGCGAAGGGAGTGGTGAGGGCCTTGGCCGCTAGGGCATGCCTGCCCTTCTAAAGGCGTTCACACCCACATTCTTCTTCACGCTGTGTGGGCAAAGATGAAGGAACGCCTTTGCGTTGCGGTTGATTCTCTCAGACCGTTTGAACCCGACTCTACCTCCTGTATTCACACACGAGGAAACAAGATCCAGGAAGGAAATGGCTTTGGCCCATGTGTCTCTACATCGTGGTCAGGAGCAGAAACAAGCTGGCAGTCACAGGGCTTGTTTTCAACTTCATTTAATCCCCCAAGTAATTCAACCCCGAGCTTCTCAGGGGTTGGTGAGCAAACAGCAGCAATGACTCAGCACTACTCCCTGCAGGTGGGTCTCTGGAGACCAGGCCCCTATCACCCACACTGTGGGCGGTAACTGTGTCAATCAGGTATTTGAGAACAGGAGCCCAAACCCAGGGTGGCAGCCCGTTTAACCAGCTTTTATCCTAGGCGTACCTTTCCAGCGTTAGAGAGGGCAGCTGCCTCAAAGTGGACCACCTGGCCCCTCTCCTGCCTCCCGCACTTGGACAACTCTAAGCGCCCCCTGCTGCCCCCCACCCCCCAGCTCACCCTGAGATATCAGCAGTAGGTAGAAGAAAACCAGGAAGCAGCGGATGTTATTGAGACGCTGACAGATGGGGAGAAACATACAGCACAGGCCGCAGCGCTCCTTCAGCGGTTCATTCTGTTCTTCCGGCTTCTTGGTCATGGGGGCTATGGCCCTCGCCTTGTTTCTTTTCCGTTTCTGAAACCTGATCACGCTACTTGAAAGAACACCCATTTTCAAGGCTTTCCCCTTGACCTCTGTGCTGGCTGCAGAGGCTTGGGGCTGCTCCTCCACGGGGGCTTTCTGCTCCTCCACGGGGGCTTTCTGCTGCTCCACGGGGGCTTTCTGCTCCTCCACGGGGGCTTTCTGCTGCTCCAGAAGGTGCCAGCTGATGCTGGAGTGCTTCCGCTGGGGCTGGGCGGGCGCCTGCAGGCTGGGTGGACTGTTGCTCTCCATGGCCGGGCCGCCTGCTCCACCTGCTCCAACTGTCCGGCCCGCGGGAGTGGACGTCAGGGAATGGGCGGCTGCAGCCCAGGCCTCCAGAGGGAACGTTCTTTCTTGGGCTGGAGGCAAACGTCCCAGCAGGAGCTCCGTTGACAGTTGCCCTGAGAGACCATCCACGGCTCTTTCCTCTTTGCTTCCACGTGGGAGAGGGGCAGAGAGACTGGACCCTGATAACTAATATAGACGGGACACCCCAGTAACTCTAATAGAAGTCTTGTCTTTAGGAAGCAAGGAAAGAGAAATGTGCAGAGATGGGACAGAGGAACTGTCCCCCAACTCCTCCCCCGCCACCACACACACACACACACTTCTGCAGTGTTTTTCTAACTGGATAATCTCACTAGAAAGGACCCTAAACATTGTGGAAGGAGGAGAAATCAGAAGACGTGGAAAAGACGCTTCTACCACATTTGGAGAAACCAGCAAAAATCATAAAACAGTGTTCCATTGAATGCTCCTAAGTAAAGTGCTTTTACACATAAAAATTATTGTCCTAGAAACTCTATTTCTAGCCAAGAAAGATTATTTTCCTCCCTAAATAAGGGGTGAGACCTCGAGTGTAATTCTCCTGCTCTTCAAACTTCCTTCAGTACTGTATTCTTTCCTTTCCTTTACTCCGTTCCTCAGAAAGTAATAACTGGCGAATGTTAGAGATGGTTAGTAGTTGAGAACCTATACAAAGTAAATCCTAAGTGGGAGCTCACTTTTGACAAACATTACTGGTGAAATACTGGCTGCCAGCTTGGCCTTTGATTTCATTCTTTCTTGATCCATTGCATGTATTGGGAATAATATTTACTAATGAATATTAATGATATACTCACTATTTTGTTGGCTCATAATTGATTGGGACCTTATAAACCTCAGTAAATTCCCAATAATTCCACAGTCTCCTTTAGTTCACCAGATAAACCATAAATATATAACCCTGATGCTTATAAAAATCTCAATACCAGGTCACACACCAGCTCAATTAATTCAGAGTCTCTGGTTTGTGAGATCCAAGAATTATGATTTTTTAAATTCCTCAGTGATTTCAAGATGCTGCCAAGTTTCCCTCTCTCTTTCCTTCCTTTTCTTTTTCCCTCTGCCTTTTCAGGATAATTTTTCATTTGACAATAATAATCTTTGGAGGGTACTCTAGCCATTAAGCTCCAGAAGATCAAGAAGAATTCAGTAGCTGTGCAGATTATTTTAAGAGATGTCAAATTTATCTTTATATCAAAATTCCCAGGTAGATATTTTGTTAAGGCGCTTTTCCCATTCTCTCTCTAATAAAAAGGAATAGCATAGACATAGGCTAGTCACAAAAGTGAATTCTTCACTAGAACAATTTTTAAAAATATATATTTCTATTGATTTCAGAGAGGAAGGGAAAGGGAGAGATAGAAACATCAATGATGAGAGAGAATCATTGATTGCTGCCTCCTGCACACCCCACACTGGGGATTGAGCCCATAACCCAGTCATATGCCCTGACTGGGAATCGAGCCATGACCTCCTGGCTCATAGGTTGACACTCAACCATTGAGCCATGCTGGCCGGGATAAACTAAAATTTAAACATAAAGATCTCATTCTTGGTTCAATGAGTTTTGAGATAAACTAGTTAGACCTTTCTTATCTTTCCTTATTTTGAGAATAAATACCATTTTATTTTCCATCCTTCATAACTTTTTCAAAGTTGTAGAATTACAGTTTTGAATTAAGATATTTTTGTACGTCTACTTTTTTCATGGAATATCTGATCATTTCCTGATATTTTGTATTTGATTCCAAAAAACTGTTCTGTGATTTCAAATGTCTAATAATGATGTTGACTGAACATACTCAAAAAGAGTCAGGAGATTATAGCCATAAAGAAATGACAAAGATTTATTCAAGGGTTTGCAAACTAGAAACACATCTAAGCAACACTGAGAGCTTTCCAAAGGAAGAGAAAAGTCTGAGAATTTTACAGTAAAAAGAACATTCTAGAGTAAGGTGACCAGACGTCCCGCTTTTGGCGGGACAGTCCCGATTTTTAACAATTTTTAACAATTTGTACTTATGTTGAAATTTAAAAAAATATATTATAATACTATTTTTGCATTCTATGAAAATTTTTGTTGCTCCATATAGACCAAATTTTTAATCAAGAACCTCCCCCCAACCCCCGGTCAATGGTGTCCTGCTTTACCAATGTTAAAATCTGGTCACCTTATGAAGAATCAGTTCTATATTCAGCCCCTGGATTGGTGGTCCAAAATAAGTATTCACCAGATGTCTGATGGCCTGGATAATGGAACATTTCTTCTTGAAGTCATTCAGATGGTTA
This sequence comes from Murina feae, assembly GCA_004026665.1. NCBI lineage: Eukaryota > Metazoa > Chordata > Mammalia > Chiroptera > Vespertilionidae > Murina > Murina feae. The sequence goes on along the minus strand of PVJC01031541.1, from coordinate 4,904 downwards.
ACTGGAGGTCTGATCTATGTCCAGGCATTAACACACACATACTGATGCACATCCAAGTATTGATGCAGGATTGAAAAGTTTCAAGGTTTAAGTTCCCAGAGTCAGTTAAAACAAGGATAATCATTTCCTTATGCCTCAATTCACTTGAAGTTAACGTCGTAGCTTGAACACAGTGACTCCATTTTATTTGTTCTATTTCTCAATGGTAAATTATAAAAATAAATGTCACCAGTTAAGGCCACTCAAACAGAATATTAACAGTAGTTACCAGGCAAGCAAAACTGGTTTCTCTTGAGAGACAAGGATTTTTAGCTAGTGATTTGGAACCACTTTCCCTATGATTAAGAGCATATTTTTATTATAGAGTTTCAGCTTATAAACATAAGTTTTTAAAAAAAGGAAACCTGTTCATGAGTTAGTACAGAGAATTGAACATTTGGGCAAAAGTCTACTTCATGTTTCTAGGCAACTTTTATTGCAAAATAAATTAAGTGTAACTTTTATAAATTTAAAACTAGTCAAAAGAAACATTTAAAAAGCAAAACAGTCTGTTTTTCATCCCCTTCAAATCTTGAACTGGATTACATAATCTTAACTAATAAAAGTGTAATATTGAAATTAACCGTTTCTCCGGGACGGGGTAAGCCACGGCCACCAGCCAATCAGAGTGACTGTATGCAAATTAGCCCAGCCAAGATGGTGAAGGTCTCAGCCCGGGGAGAAGCGGTGTGCGGCACTGGAGTCTGTAAGGCAGATGGAAGACCTCTGCCTTGGGGGAGCCAGGAGGGGAGGAACAACCTGGCTGGAGGCGCAACCTGGTGGGGGGAGGAGCCGGCCAGCCTGTAGATCCGTGATCACAGGGGCAGGGCACTCACGGAGGCTATGCGCGATGGATTCAGGCAGCAGGGTAGCCTGGGGTGGGGGGGACCGAGCCAGCTCCGTCCTCGAGTCTGAGGCTTGGAAATCAGTGCAGTCGGGCACACAGCACACATGGAGGTGTGCCCTCCATGTGTGCTGTGTGCCCCAATGGATTCCATGGTCCCAAACTGTGAGAGGGCACAGGCCGGAATGAGGGATTCCCCCACCCCCACGGAGTACACAAATTTTTGTGCACCGGGCCCCTAGTAGTAAATAAATGTCAAAATCTTTAAATAAAGATAATATGTGCTTCAACTAAATATACACATTGTATTCAAATAATATATTTAATCTAGTAGAAAAAAGTAGTTATTATAAATACAAAATATACCACCTTTGTAGTCTGAAACCAAGCTCAAGATTTAGCTCTCTATTTATTAACTAAATGTCTTGGGCAAGTCACTTTAACTCTTTCAACTCAAGAATCCTTATTTATAAAATGGAAGTTCTCCCTACCCTATTTCATATAGTTGTTATGAAGGTGACAATATAAATGAAAATGAATTAAAAATACAAAAAAATAGTTTTATTTAAAATAAAGTAAATTTTAAAATAAAAACTTTAAATAATTTACATTTAAAAATAAAAATATATCAACAAAATAACCACAGTTCTTTTCCCCAATGTTTACTGTTTACATTTCTAGTTTAAAATAGAGTTCATTATTTACAACACTAAGATCCTAGAAGGTAAACTGCTTTGTTAGTGTATGTCTCCATTTCTAGAATCTAGAATAACTTTTTGGATTTTGGGGGGAAAAAGAGGAAATGAAAAAGAAAAATGCAATTTGTTGTGTACTTACTCTCTATCAATCATCACAGTGGATATTTAACATTTTACTCGTTTCAGATTCACTGGTCTATTCACATTTCAAGCACACTATCGCCACATTTGTAGCCATATGGTGGCTACCATAAAGGAGTATGCAATTAATGACTGAAGTTCCTATCAGTTCTAAACAGTTAAATATATGTTATTTGGGGGCTAAAATTTGCTAAATCACATAATTAATAATAATGCTTTTAGCTATTATTTAACTGATGTCTTGGTGTCATATATCATTTTTTTAAGAGTATGTTTATTAAAGCTGAGGACCATGAAACAAGGAAAGGCTTATGATAGAACAAGCAACAGGAGAGCCCACACTGGACTGCTTTGGCTCACTGAGAAGCCTGAGAAAAGGGGGCCTTGGGGACAGGTTCAGGGGGTCAGCCAGAGATGGGCTGCCACCGCCCATGTTCCCTTGGTTGCAAGTCTCCTGGGGACCCTGAGAGAGAGGAGGCGGAAGGGAAAGGCATGGCATATGAAGTGCTCCAGAAGGGAGAGTGTGCCTCCGTATCGTTTACATTTCACTAAAAAATTATGTTTTCCCATTTCTATAATAAGTTTGTTTTTAAAGCAAAGTTTAATAACTTAGCTGTGTCTTTTTAAAATATTAGCATTTATTCAAGTGGATAATTGTTTGCTCACAGGGTTTTTCTTATATAATACAGGATGTTGCCATCCAGCTATAACAATTGCAGTCTAAATATTTTAAAATAGTGGATCTTTGTTTGCCTTGCACATTTAACCTGGGCTAACATCACATTTAGCAATCCATGTGGGCTATCTTTATATGAAGAAACAATTTCTGTATTGAATTCCATTGAATGAATTAACTCTAATTTATTTAACCATTTCCATGTAGATGGTATTGGCTTGTTTTCAGTTTTTGCCCTGATAATACTGAACTGAAGATTATAATATGTAGAGTATTTTCCTGAAAGACAGATCAAATTTATCAGGGAGTGTTTTAATTGGTAGCTATATATTCAATGCCTATATTGAAATGTTAGGTGGCGAGAAACCAAGATGATGGCATAGGTAAACACCTGGAATTGCTGCCTCGCATAACCATTTCAAAACCACAATGGAAAAAAAAACGAACACCACCCAGACTCACAGGAAGGCTGGCTGAATGGAAATTCTACAACTAGAAAGAGACTGAGACTCGGAGGCGCAGAGGTACGTAGGCACGCAGAAAGGGCTCACAGAAAGAGCTAGCAACTGAGAAGCGGTTGTCTTTTTCAATCGGGAGAGAGTCACAAGCTCCCGTCGGCTCTGAACTCCATTTCCGAGTGAGTTTCTGGGGAGCCAGACTCATATGGGGAGAAGCTGGACTGTCTGGCACCAGGAGGAACCCCAGAGCAGCTTTCTCCCGGCAGTGCTGAGAGACACTGAGACCCGGTGCCTCTTAGGGCAGGGCTGAGAATCAGCCATAGCTGTTTGCTCCGCCCTGTCGATTCCTCGAGACCCCACTCCACCCAAGCTGCACGCAGCGGCTTTTGCATAGAAAAGGCTGGGAAGCCTCAGGCAGAAGCTAAAATAGCATCTCCTTAGAGATTCAAGAGCCAGTATACCCAGCGGTCAGAGCGGGACCACCCAGATTACAACTCCTCAGATCCATAAGGGACACACTCAGGGAGCAGACTCAGTGAGCACCAAAGCCCCACTGAAGCAAGTCTTGCTCCATAAGGGTGTCTCCAGCACAGAAGTTCTCCCACCATAGACACAGCTGATTCTCACAGCCAAGTGGCCTGGAGGTCAATTCCACCCAGTGATACCAACAACAATCAAGGCTTAGCTACAACAAGACTGTGCACAAAATCTACAAAGTGGTTCACCAAGAGTGTCCACCTCAGGTAATTGGGGAGGCTGAGCCACTTGGCCCTATAGGACACATAGCACACAAAGCCACTCTATCAACACAGGGAAGCAGCCAAATGACAGAAAGGGAGGAAAGCAAACGATTGGATATAGAGTTCAAAACCGCGGTTATAAGGTTTTTCAAGAATTTTCTAGAAACCACCCATAAATTTAGTGAGACCCTCAAGGATATGAAAAAGTGTGAGCTATAAATTAAGCACACACTGACTGAAATAAAGAAGAATATACAGAGATCCAACAGCAGACTGAAGGATCACAAGAATCAAGTCAAAGATTTGAAATGCAAAGAAGCAAAAAACACCCAACCGGAAAAGCAAAAAGAAAAAAGAATCCAAAAATATGAAGAAAGTGTAAGGAGCCTCTGGGACAGCTTCAAGCGTACCAACATCAGAATTATAGGGGTGCCAGAAGAAGAGAGAGAGCAAGATATTGAAAACCTATTTGAAGAAATAATGACAGAAAACTTCCCCCACCTGGTGAAAGAAATAGACTTCCAAGTCCAGGAAGTGCAGAGAACCCCAAACAAAAGAAATCCAAGGAGGACCACACCAAGACACATCATAATTAAAATGCCAAGAGCAAAAGACAAAGAGAGGATCTTAAAAGCCGCAAGAGAAAAGCAGTCAGTCCCCTACAAGGGGGCACCCATACGACTGTCAGCTGATATCTCAACAGAAACTGCAGGCCAGAAGGGAGTGGCAAGAAATACTCAAAGTGATGAATAGCAAGAACACACAAACAAGATTACTTTACCCAACAAAGCTATCATTCAGAATTGAAGGTTAGACAAAGATCTTCACAGACAAGAAAAAATTAAAAGAGTTCATCACCACCCAACCAGTATTATATGAAATGCTGAAAGGTATCCTTTGAGAAAAGAAAAAAGAAGAAAATTTAAAGATAAAAATTATGAACAACAAATACATATCTATCAACAAGTGAACCTAAAAATCAAGTTAATAAAAAAATCTGATGAACAGCATAAACTGGTGAATAGAATAGAATCAGGGACATAGAAAGGGAGTGGTCTGAAAATTCTCAGGGGGACAGGGATGTTGGGGGTGCAGGAAGAGACTGGACAAAAATTGTACACTTATGGATGAGAACAGTGCGGGGGAAGGGCAGAGCGTGTGGGGGGGAGCTGGGAGGAGGGGAGCTATGGGGGGAAAAAGAGGAACAACTATAATAGTATAAACAATAAGGATTTTTTTAAAAATAAAATAAAAAGATTTAATAAAAAATAAATGTTAGGTAACAGTCACTTGTTATCTTCTAGAAAA
>PVJC01031540.1:0-20498 GCA_004026665.1 Murina feae | reverse complement strand
TAATCTAATCTAATAAAAGAGTAATATGCAAATTAACCATCAACCCAAGACATCTAAGCCATGCCCACCAGCCCATCAGAGTGGCTGTATGGAAATTAACCCAACCAAGATGGCAGCCGGCAGCCACGGAGCTAGGGCAAACAGGAGGCTTCTGTTGCACCAGCTATGGAGTTGAAACTGCCTGCCTAGGCCACCCAGGCCTCTGCTCAAGGCAACAATGTTTCAATTATAGAAGCCACAGAGCTGAAGCAAACAGGAGGCTATGTTGCCTTCCTAGGCCTCTGCTCAAAGCAACAAAGTTTCAATTATAGAAGATAAATAAACCCCAGAAACCTGATTCTAGCCAGCCTCGTTGGGACATTGGGTTAATGGGAGCTGTGGGAAGCCTGAAAAGCTGGGACATTGAGTCAATGAGAGCTGTAGGCAGCCTGAAAACGGCCCTCAGCCCCTCACCCAGGCTGGTCACACCTGCATGGGATGAGGGACTCCACTGGGGGGCTGTGGGCAGCCTGCAAACAGCCATCAGCCCCTCACCCAGGCTGGCCAGGCACACCAGCAGGTGGACATCCCTCGAGTGGTCCCAGACTGTGAGAGGGCACAGGCTGGGCTGAGGGAGCCCCTCTGAGTGCACAAATTTTTGTGCACCAGGCCCCTAGTAAGTACTATAAAAAAATAAAGCAGTCCTTGCCCCTTTGGCTCAGTTGATAGAGCATTGGCCAGTGGACTGAAGGGTCCCCAGTTCAATTCTGGTCAAGGGGACATGCCCGGGTTGTAGGCTTGATCCCCAATAGGGGGCGTGCAGGAGGCAGCTGATCGATGGTTCTCTCTCACATTGATGTTTCTCTCTCTCCCTCTCCTTCCTCTCTAAAACCAATAAAAATATATTAAAACATAAAATAAAGCAAGGTGAAGGGTCTACTTCACATTGATCAGAAAGCTCTAATTCAGAGGGAAACATCTGAGGTGAAATCTGAAATAAGATGGACTCATTTACATAAAGATTGGGAAGAATATTCCAGGAGAGCACATGGGCTTAAAGTGTAAATGAGCGTGGCATGCTCAAGCAAATGAGAAAAGACTATTGGGGCTTTACCAAGATGGAGAGTTGTATGATATGAGGACAGAAAGGTGGGGGCCAGATAATGAGGGTCCACTGGGCCATGGGTTTTCACTTTAAGTTAAAATCCAGACACCATGGAAGTCATTGGAAGATTTTAAGTGGGGAAAGGACATGATCTTTAAAGACCACTTTGCCAGTTCTGGGGGAATGGATTATGGAGGGTGGGCAAAGGAGGAGGAAAATCATTAAGCTACTGCAGTTAAACAGGCAAAAAATAATAGTGACCTGGAAAAGATGTTTGCTTCTGTGAGAATTAATTGGGATATAAGTAAAGTACTAATTCAGTACCTGGTACATAAGCACTGAACAATAAAATGGCGTGAAAAATTTAAAAAACTAAAAAAATAAATAAAATGGTGTGAAGTAGTAGAAAATATACATTGGTCTCTGCCCCTGGTTCCAGACCCAGGGCTCCTAAAACTTGGAGCATCTTTTGTTCTGAGGTCACTCTGGGTGGGCTCCTGGATGAGTGCTGGTGACAAGAAAGACCCAGCCATAATTAGAAGTTTGGGATTTTCAACCCTACCTCCCATTCTCCAGAGAGCAGAGGGGTGGAAATGGAGTTAGTAATTGATCATGCCTATATGATGAAGCCTCCATAAAAATTCCCAAAGTGCCCTAGCCGGTTTGGCTCAGTGGATAGAGCATCAGCCTGTGGACTCAAGGGTCCTGGGTTCGATTCCAGTCAAGGGCATGTAACTTGGTTGCAGGCACATCCCTAGTAGGAGGTGTGCAGGAGGCAGCTGATCGATGCTTCTCTCTCATCGATGTTTCAAACTCTCTATCCCTCTCCCTTCCTCTCTGCAAAAAAATCAATAAAATGTATATATTTTTAAAAATCCCCAAAGTATGAGCTTCCAGATTGGTGAACACATCCACACTGCAACATGACGCACCCCAACTCGAGGGGCACAGAAGCTCCTTTCTCAGGACCCTCCCAGACCTCGCTTTATGTATCTCTCCATCTGTACCCTTTATCATATCCTTTAATAAACTCGTAAATGTAATTTTAGTGTTTCTCTGAGTTGTGTGAGTCACTCCAGCAAATTAATTGAACCTGAGGAAGGGGTCCTGAGAACCTCCAATTTGTAGCCAAATCTGACACAAGCTGTGGGTAACCTGGGGCTCTACTATTTGCAGTTGACGTGTGGAGTGGGAACAGTCCTATGGGACTGAGTTATTAACCTGTGGGATCTGACACTATCTCCAGATAGACTGAGTTAAACTGCTGGACATCTATATGGTGTCACAGAGACTTGTTTGGTGGGGGAACCACCCCCCATTTGGTGACTGTAAATGTTGTGAGTACTAAAGGAGACATATAGAAGAGAAAGAACTGAGGTTTTCTCCTACAAAGAAAAAAAGGCACACAAGTGGAAAACAGTTTTTCCGATCAAGTGGTACCTATTATGATTAGTCTATGCCTATAGATAATCTTATTTAATAAAACATGAACATCAAAATCCTTAAGACAATAACTTACGAAGTATACAATGACCACAACACAAGTATAAGAAATATAACTATGTTATTTATTTAACCAAATTTGTTGAGAATCTGTTCTGCACAAGTTATGAACAGGTTTGCTAAGTCAGCATGGGAAACGGAATTAATAGATCAATTAATCTGTAAGGGATCTGAAAAGAGCTCAACCTCTCACTTTACAAACAACAAAATTGCAGTCTACAGAAACTGCTACCTAAACTGGAGCATGAAAGGATCATGCCCCTAGTTTTCATTAACATAAACAAACGTTTTTAGTGAATGTTACATGGGCAGCACATTACTGTACTAATGCGAAGAAGATGTAGTATTTACATAAAGACTCTGATCTAGTACTTTGCCTAGGGTAAATGCTCAATAAACGGTCTGGTCTTTGGAAGGCTGAGTGTGTGATGTCTACCTGACATCAACTGTCTGATTTATTAACTTGATAGTAGAGCCACAGGAATTCGAACCTAACTCAACCCTCTTATTTTTTAGATGGAAAGAGAGGTTTAAAAGGGCTAAATGACTTGCAAAGCCAGCCAAGACCCAACCCTGAATCCCCAGTCTGGTTTCCATTACATGTCACAGATCTTCAGGTTGGTAGTGTTCAAACTTTTATAAGAAGGTAATAGGAACATAGCTGCTACACCTGACTTTTCAGTCCCTAATTAAAGTCTTCTTGAGCGATGACTTTAATATAAGAATCATCGACAATGCAGATTGGGTATATACTGTCTTAGGAGTTAACAATGAAACAGCTTTGATAACGCAATTCTATCATGGACACCTGATGAATGACAGTTACCAGAGTAGCTGTTACATGCACTTAAGTAGAGAGAGTACAAGCAGAAAATAAACCCAAAGGAGAAAATGATTTAAAGCATTTTCTGAAACACGCTTAAAATGTGACAACAGCTTCACTAAGAAATGGAGACAAACTCTCTTGGCATATAGCAACAACAGAATGGTTTGTTTTAAGCCAAGACTAATAGGGAGGGAGTCTAATAAAAGCATTGGGAAATCAAGACTAAAAAGCCACAAGTTGGGGAGAGTTGTAGCAAGTTTTCCTTTTCACAGAGTGGGAAGACCAACCTTGCACTTTCAAGTCCTTTGCATATGAGATTGGGGTTTCCGCCCCCTACCCCCATAAAAAATGACCTCTGTATGGGATGGGGGAGGGGACTACGGCATAGAGGGGAATCCTCTCTCTGTGGTGAGTTAGTCATTTCCTGCACATTTTACTACAGCATATCTCGTTTCATTGCGCTTCGCTGTGTTACGCTTCAATGGGCTGCGTTTCTTACAAACTGAAGGCACGACCCTCCACCAGCGAAAACTACTACTCGCGGTACTCCTACTGCGGTGCTCTCGGCCCGCAACACCGCCCAACGATTCTGTAAGGCACCGTGAGAGGTGCCTGCCCTGTCTCAACGGCCCCGGAATCACCACGGAGAAGGAAGGAAAATGGGGTTCGCGGAAGTACGCAAGTAAGCCACGGAGGAAGAGCAGCGCTCTAAGACGGGGCTATGGGTTCAACGGTAGGAGGACTTCTAGACTCAGGAAAGGCTTCCTAGAAGCGGAGTTCGGGATAACGTCTGAAGAGGAGGCGAAGGTATGGGGGTGAAGGGTAAAGAGAGTGGGGGTGCGCTCGGGCAACCCGGAGAGACTGGCTCACAACCGCCCGCCGCTTCACGCGCTCGGCGGGCGTCCAGCTCCCGGCCGAGCCTCTCCCGCGGGGCAGTCGCCAGGGCTCCCCACCAGGTCTGCCCCGACCCCGTTCTCACCGCCCTTTCTCACCTCGGAGGCTTCCAACTTCCTCCACGGTCAGGCCTGTCTAGGGACAGAAGACGACGGGAGAGAGCCCCCAGGGTGGCGACGGAGGAGTCTAGTCAACTCAAGAGCGAGAGGCAGCGGCCAGGCCGCATCCCCATGGCAACGCCGCCAAACTCGGGTTCGAACGCCCGCGCCGGAGCCCCGGCGCTGGCAGTCCCCCTTTGTCCTCCAATGGCCATCCAGGGAACTCGCTGACGTAGGCCGTCTTCTCCCCTAGAAGACCAATCAGGGGTCGGAGAAAACAGTGGGCGTAACTCTCAAGTTCCGCCTTTCAACCAATCGTTCCACTTGAGAGAAGATCTCGCGACGTTCTGAGCGAGAGAAAGGCAGCTTTGAGGCGGGTCGAGAAGTTTTCTCCTTCAAATTATTGGTCGCCCAAAGCGCAGTCGCGCTCTCCGGATTGGTCGACGTACTCCCTGTCTCCGTCCACGAGCCACCTCCTTCCTCCCTCTGCTCGGGGTGAGTAGGTGAACCGCCCGTGTGGATTTAGTTCTCTGCGGATCAACTGAGGCGCCGATCGGCTGAGGCTCTGGCTCAGCGACTGACTAATCTGGCGTAGCTGCAGGGTCAGAGGTGGACGCGCGCTCCTCCACGCTGTCAGTGAGGCGTGGGCAGGCCAAACCCCAGACGCTCGCAGGACCTCAGCTTCCCTGTGTGCACAGAGGGAGGGTTCAGTGCCCACTGAGTCCAGCTTGACCCCTTGCAAGCGGTGGTGGGACGGGCACTCGGGATCCCAAGGTTCCTGGGTTTAGGGCCCAGCGCTCCGATCGCGTTCTAACTTCCCTTCCCTGGGCCTCAGTGTTAACCTTAAAACCCTGCCACCTTCTCCAAAGAGATTTTGTGTGTTTTTTTTTTAATTGCTTGATTTGTTGAATGGGAAATATCGTGACAATTATAGCGGAAGTAAAGAAAGTCAAAGGATCCCTGACCGGTTTGGCTCAGTGGATAGAGCGTCGGCCTGCGGACTCAAGGGTCCCAGGTTCGATTCTGGTCAAGGGCATGTACCTTGGTTGCGGGCACATCCCCAGTGGGAAGTGTGCAGAAGGCAGCTGATGGATGTTTCTGGCTCTCTATCCCTCTTCCTTCCACTCTGTGAAAAATCAATAAAAAATATATATTTTTTAAAGTCAAAGGAGAGTCTCACTACCTAAAACATCACTTACTTTTTCTTTTTAAGGCCTGGTTTGGGTCCTATGAACTTGTTATACTTAGTATTTATAATAATAAAAGCATAATATGCTAATTAGACTGGACAGCTGAACGACCTTCCGGATGACCTGGATGAAACCAGGGCAGCTGCAAGGGCTGAGGCAAGCCACTGAAGCTGCAAGGGCCAAGCCCCTTGCACGAATTTCGTGCATCAGGCCTCTAGTATATAAATAAAGTAAAGTGAATGCAAGCAAATAACCAAATGTAGAGTACTAGTGTAGAGTTCAGGTAAAGAACCATGATATTGGGAGTCAGACCTGATTTTGAGTTACTACTCAGACACTTCTCTGAGCCATAGTTCCCTTTTCCTTCTTCTAAAAATGATGGTAATGCCTCAGAAAGTTGTTGTGAAGATTAATTGAAGTAATGAAGGTGAAGCACTTCACACAATGCCGGGCAAGTAGTAACTCCTCAAAAAATGGTAGCTATTAACTTAATAGAAACAAAGAAATATACGAACCAATGGGCCATTAGACTTACTGTAATTGAGTACCCAATTTGGCTCAAAACTTGTCAGTTAAATAATAATTAAGGAAAGAACCCATTCTTCAAACGTGAAATTTCTTCATAGTACCTATATTGAAAGGGATTTATCTTGGACCTTTTAACACTACTTTTTCAATTGATTTCAGAGAGGAAGGGAACACGATTTAATGTTTCATTATCCAACAGGAGAGAAAGATAGAAACATCAATGATGGGAGAGAATCATTGATGGGCTGCCTCCTACACACCCCGACTGGGGATTGGCCTCCACTCTGCAACCGGGGCATTCCCCTTGACTGGGGATGGAACCATGACCTCCTGGTATATAGGTCGAGGCTCAACCACTGAGCTACACTGGCCAGGCTTTTGGGACTTGTTACATGAGGAATATACATGGCAAGATGGACTGTGTGTTCCCCAGCAATTTTGCAGAAAAGATGAAAAGACTTTTTTAAAAAATACGTTTATTGATTTCAGAGAGAGGAGAAACATGGATCGGCTGCCTTCTGCACGTGCCCTACTGGGGATCGAGCCTGCAACCCAGGCATGTGCCCTAGGAATCCAACTGGCAACCTCCTGATTTGGTGCATGGGACGGTCCTTAACCAACTGAGCCGCACCTGCCAAGCTGAAAAGCCATTTCTTTATTCACCTGTCTATAAAAGCTAAGAGCGTGCCACTAAAACACCTGGCTAGTGTGGCTCAGTTGGTTGGAGTATCCTCCCATACACCAGAAGGTCACAGGTCTGATTCCTGGTCAGTAAGGTGCACAGGAGGGGAACTAATTGCTGCTTCTCACATCAATGTTTCTGTCTCTCCCCTCTCCCTTTCCCCCGTAGATCAAAAAAAAAGCATGTTCTTGGGTGAGGATGAAAAAAACACACAACAAAAACAAAAAAGCTTTCTGGTGATCTTTTATGGTACAGGAATAAGAGTGACACATATATTCAGTACTTCTGATGTGTCAGATCCTATGTATACATTATTTTGAATTACAACAATTGTGAAAAGTAGGAGTTACAAATGAGAGAAAATGAGGCTTAGTGAAGTTAAGTATTTTGCTCAGAGTAACACAGTTGTTTAAAGAGCTCGGTCTTTCTCATGCAAAGACAGCCATGTTTTTCTCTGCTGTGCCATGCTATTTCAGATTGAGAGAGGATGAAAATGCTTGGAATAGATGTACAAGCAATCTCACCCAAATGGGGTGAGGTGGGCTCCAGAGGTACCTACAGTGAGAGCAAAATTTTTCTCTAACGGAAATTTCCGTCTTGGGAAATGAAGACATGGGATCAGAGAATCACTGAACTCTAGACCCATGTCCTCTTACCTTGTGGTTAGTCTTTAACACTTTAAGTTCAACTTGTCCCAAACAGAAATCTTTAGCTTACATTCTACTCTCTACATGCTTCTCTTCTATCTAGTCACCCAAACCATTCATATGTCTTCTCTCTCTCTCTCTCTCTCTCTCAGTGAAACATTAAATCGTGTTGATTTTCTCTTTGAGATATCTTTCAAATACATCCCTTCTCCTTTCTCACTGCCTCTGCCTTAATTTAACTCTATTATCATTTGTCATCTGGACTGTTGGCTTCTATCCAATTGTTCTTGCCTCTAACCTTCCCTTCTAATTCATTTCTACCTTCCTTGCAGTTCATTTCCACATTCATTGCTTCCAGAATGTCTTTGTAAGATGTCATTCTGACCATACTATAGCCCTCATTGCTGTCAAAGGCTCCTCATTGCCTACAGAATGTACACTAAGCTGCTTGGCAATGGAATGCCACCTTGTGCTTGAGGGTCTTTGCCCTCACCCCTTTTACCCCTTTACCTGGGTTCCCCCTTGCCTCCACCTTTATTTTTCTTGTCAACTCCTAGCCACCCTTCAAAATCCTTATCGGGTACCCCTTTGATCTAAAGGTAATCACTTCTTTTTCTTTGCTATCTTTCCATCTTACACATAACCCCTATGATGCGCAAAACACACTGGTAACTTGTCTGTTTAAATATCTTCCACTTTCACTAGGCTGTGAACCCCTAGAAAACAGGGGTTTTGTAGTAGTCAGCTCCACATCTACTCTTCAGTCTTGTTACATTGCCTGTCGAATAGGATACACTCAACAGATGTCAGATGAGTGAACAAATCCCCTCAGGCTAATATTAAAATTCCCCATCCTTGCTTTCCAGAATTGTACAGCAGATGGCACTAATAGGCCGCTAAACAGATTCCCTTCACTAGGAATGATTTTTGTCTTAACCTTGTCTGACTTTGTCCTCATCCTGGAAGCCAATATTCATGTCATTGCAGGTGAAATCTCCTTTTTCCTCCCGCAGCCAAATAGCAAAGATAGCAAGATGACTCAGCAGGTTGGTCTCTGAGAAGACGAAGGGCAGATGTCCAGGGAAAGGTGCGGCTGAGGGAACGTTTTCATTGTCTCAATTTCATCATCGTGGTTGGGAGCTTTTTTCTTTTCAGTTTTCTTTTTCTCTTTTTGCTGTTATTACAAGAGAGAACTTTATTCATAGATGGGTGGCTCCTTTCTGTCCACTCCTTTGGGAGGGAAGAAGGGAGTTGGAGAATCAGAGAAAAGACCATGATGATGTGGAAAATAAGGGAAAGCTGAGCAGTCACAGAGCTGCTCGTGGGCCAGCATAGTGGGGCCTCCTCACAGTGGAATGGCCTGGGCAAGTTTTCTGGACACTGGCATCTTAAGTTAGGTGCTCGTGTGCTTGTCCAAGGCTAGCATCAGGGTGTCCCCAACACTGGGTACTTGGAAACCCCCACACTACTGGGAGTGGTTTTGAACATGTGGTTTTAGGTTCCTGTTCTTCAGGAAAAAGCAGAAGAGGCAAAGAAATCCTTATCAGAGAGGCAAAGTTTAGGTACCTCTAGCTACACCAGCCCTCCAGGGTTGTCTTTGGGCAGCAGGCCCTTCATTCCTATACCCTTCCAACTAAAACCCGTTCTGTAGGAAGGATTCCAGCCAGACATCTTAAAAAGTCTCTATATGAACATAGATCAAAGACTGGGAATTTTGGAATTGGAAGTAATTTTTATAAGTTGTTTGCATGTCCACTGTCAGGGCCATTTTTGCCCCAAGCCCTGCTCTCTCATGGTAAGGAGTGCTGTATAAGGAAAAAGAATATAGCCTTTGGAGTTAGGCTTACTTGGATTCAAATCCCACCACTCACAGACCAGGTATGCCTTTGGGCAAGTATTTTGACCTTTTTGAATCTCAGTTTCCCCATCATAAAATGAAGATTGTAATGCTTATCACGAAGACTTGTTTTGAGCATTAAAAATGATACATGTAGGTCTGCCTGTGTGGCTCAGTGGTTGAGGGTCAACCTCTGAACCAGGAGGTCATGGTTCAGTTCCCAGTCAGGGCATGTGCCTGGGTGGTGGGCTCCATTCCCAGTAGGGTGTCGGGGGAGGGCTGCTCATCAATGATTCTGTCTCATCGTTGATGTTTTTATCTCTTTCCCTCTCTTTTCCTCTCTAAAGTCAATAAAAACATATTTTTTTAAAAAGATAGATATAAAAAAACAGGTGCAGTGTAGTTGACACAGTGTAGATGCTTAATTGATAAGATGGTGGCATGAAACATTTCTACTAAAGGGATTTTAGGCTATGAAATATAAGTTGGGGAGGATTTGGGGAGTTCTTTCTATACCTAAGGGTATATTTGACGGCTTTGGGGTTGAGCTATGCTTCCAATAGCACTCTGATTATTTTGAAAACACGGAAACACAGCACATCAGTATAGCCATTTACCTGTAAATTATTTTTTGACACCTAAATCCTGAACCTCCTAGGTGTGAAGGAGTTAAATATATATAGAGAAAGCCAAGGCTCTTTTCCTCAGCTCCTGGAACCTTCTAATGACATCGAGGGGTGTTTTTGGTTTTGTTCAGGTTATTTTAACCACCTAAGGCATTTTGCCACTTTTCTGAGGTGTGAATAGCCTGCTGTTGTCCTGGCCTGGCGTTCTCACCTCAGTGATGGCTGCAGGCATATTTGCATATTGGATGCTGTGTTCTTTAACCTCCTGAGATTTGAAATCATTTGGAGTGTGTGTATATATGAGAGAGAGAGAAGGGGGGGAGGGAGAAAGGGAGAGGAAGATGCTTTCAAACCCCAGGACAGTTTCAGCTTAGTGGACTGCAAAAAACCTCCAACAATACCTCCATTGACTTTTATGTAAATGGCACTCTTTAGAAAAACACTGGGCTATTTCCCAAATTCGCAGAACATTCCCTGAGCATTGCTTTGAGTGAGGTATGGAGAGAGAGTTCTGTTGAATCAATGAACATCTGTTGAGGGTTGCTCTACTCAGTCCCAAGGAGACAGAGCTCATGATGTGGCTCTTCCCTGCTAGAGCTAGAGATTTACCTTACTAGGTATGCATGCTTGTGGCTTTGTACTATGTCCACTTAGCTAAGCTGGAACCAGGTTTCCCAGGATTCCCTTTCTGTATGGTTCCAGGTTAGGGTTGACCTCAAGAAAATTTTATTTGAGATTTGTAAAGCTGAAGTGAAGTAGCTCCCAGCGCGCTGTGAAGGGGGCAGAGCAGGGTAACCGGCCTGGTGGCAGTGCATAACGCTTGACACCGACGTGCGCGTTGTTTATGCTCAGCCACGGAGGCCTGCAGCTCCGCAACACCGCTGACTCTCCTTCCGCTGCGAGTCCTCGGCCAGCTGTACACGCAGCTCTGTGGCGAAGAGCTCCAGCTTCTGCAAGTCACCTGCGTCAGTGAGCTTGCAGATGGTGAAAGGAAGTTGCAAGTTTCAGTTTGTCCTCATGAGTTGCACTTGTCCTTTTAGTTCCTATTTGTTCTCACAGGTTCCAGTTTTCCCTGCTGTCCTCCACAGCCAACTTTCTTCCCCAGCTGCTGGCCTGCTGACCTGTAGAGACTTCAGGCCCAACAGCAGATGCAGATGCAGCAGCACTGCATGGATTTCTCCCTCAACTTCCATCCTTGAACAAGGTCTAATTCCTGTACTAAATCCTGAATTTTCTGTTGCTCATAGTGTTTGGCGTCTCTCATCAAACCCTATAGTAGAAATTTATGCAAGCCATGTGAAAGGCCCAGAAGATGGGCGACATCTGAGCTGCTTCTGAAAGCATGAGCAGAAGGTTATGTGTATGGGGAAGGAGGGAGAAATTCCAGAGAAAAGCTGGCTCAAGCCAAGCAACTGAAAGGAAAAATAGGCGTTCTGCCTTTCTAGAACTGTCTCCGACTTCCTCCATGAGTCGAGAGCATAGATAGAAAGGGAACATCTAATCCTAGCTCTTGATCTCAGCTCTTCTGGTCTCACTGAGATGAACTGTTGGGAGGCCTGGGTTTTAGATGTTATCACTCCTGCACATTAGTATCTACTGAGATACATTTTTGCTAGGGTGCACCCTTGATACTCCTCTAAGCCCCTTCCCCACAGGAAAATATTGGCCTGGTCCCCTCTCCTCGCTGGCTCCATGAGGCCATTCCAGGCCTGTCTTTCTTGGCTCCTCCATCTTTGTTCCCCAAGGCTGTGGTGGGATGGCAGTGGTGTGAAGGAATGCTCTGGGGCTTCCTGTCCCAGGCAGGGAGGGTACTGTGCCCTGTAGTCTTGGATTGCAGAGCTTATCTAGGGATTCTAAGATTTATTCCATGGGAATCCACCCAAGGCAGGCATAAGGTGCCTTACACTCACTATAATCTACACTTATAACTTGCTAATACTTTCCAAGCATCTTGATGGGGCCTGGGGGAGAAGGGACAGGGAATGGGATCAGACACCTGTCTCTGCCTATACCTGGCACCAGTAATTTGAAACCTTTATTTCTGGCTTCCAGAATGGGGAAAGTTCCAGCATAAATGGGGAGACCAGTGAAATAGAACACAATGCTTAATAAAACCCACTTTCAGTTTAAGTGAATTTTTAAACTCAAACAGGATCACGTGATACATCACTTTTCTAAAACTTAGATATTTTTTAGTAAGTCTGAAAATCTTCTTATAAGCAGCACATTGGCTCTACCTCATTTTTTATAGCTTCATAATTTTCTTCTAAACTGTAAAGGAAAGTTTACTTGGAAAGTAAGAGGGGTAGTAGAAGGCCCTTGGAGCTTAGGAGAAAGAGTGAGAGAGATACACACCTTGAGGGATGAAAGAGGAAGGAGAGGCAGGGGTGTGCTCTGGAAAAGAGAGCATGCTCATAATTTTCTATCATGTAGATAGACTGTATTTTATTATTCCTTTATTGATGGATATTTGTTTTTGCTTTTCTTTCTTTTTGATATTACAAACAAAGTTGTAGTGAACATTCTTGTGCGTGCATCTTAAACATATTTCTGTATGTCAGATGCCTAGAAATGGCATTTCTGGGTCTAAGGGAATATGCTATGTTTTGATAATTCATAAGTAAATTGCCCTCCTATGAGGATATGCTAATTTACTCTCTTACCAACAGTGTTATTATAGCATAGGCCATTTTAGAAAGCCCTTTTGAGATTGTTTCCAGTCCCTAAAACTCTCATTACAGGTTCGGAAAGGTCGCAGTGTTGGGTGTGTTTGGTTTTCTGGTAAGGAACTGCTGTTCCCTAGAGTAACATTACCATCTGTTGGCAGTCCTAAGAATTGCCCTGAAACAGGTTTTAGTTTGGATCTGATTTTTATGCCTTTGATAGCTGCAAGCTCATCTTGAATAAGCACCAACAAAGGGGCCATAGCGACCATCAGCTCCTGCCCCAGCTACCCTCTCTGCAGTTAGCTCTGCTGTCTGTGAGTACCAGCTCTTTCTTTGGCCCTGGAATCTTGCAGATGAGGCCCTGCTGACTCAGGCCTCATCCTGCCTGGAACACTCTCCCAGGCCTTCGCTGCATTTTGAGACGCCTGGTTTTCTTTTAGTTGTGCCATCCCACCTCAGGACCTTTGTCTATGCTGTTCCTTCCACCTGGAGCATGCCTCTCTCCTCCTTCCCTTTGCCAACTTATCTTTTACTCAGCATTTACTTCTCTGCTCAAACATCCCTTCTTCCAAGAATCCGTCCTTGATCTCTTAGACAAGGTCAGGTTGCCCATCATACATTTTTCTTTTGTAGGACATACTTTATTGGCAGTTATTTTTTAATTTGCTTAATTATTTAATTAAAGCCCACCTCTTCCACTAGAATATAAAACTACATGAGAGCAAAGGCCTAGAATAGTACTTAGTACATAGTAGGTACTCAATATTTGTTGAGTGCACAAATGACATAGATTTTTCTTAGCAGGGTCTTACATAAAACATCTTCCATATTTTTGTTACCTTGATTACATGTTCCCCTTCAGATGGTGACTTTTTTTCCAGTTCTGCAGATATTTCTACTGTATTCCCTTCCTGTCTTTTGTTGTTGTTTTTGACATATTTTTCTGAAATAGAAAAAAAGACTACACGAAATGGAAAAGACTAAAAAGTTTAGTTTTTATTGTATTGCTTATTATAAAATCAGTAAATGTTCTCTGTAAATTTCCAAACAATACGGAAATATGTGGAGTAGAAAACGAAAGTCTCCTCATAATCTCATCCTCCAGAAACACTATTAATGTGTCTATCCAGACATTTTTCTATGCATATTGAATTTTATTTACATACCAGGCACTGCTCTGAAGCACTTTACAAAAGTTAAGTCATGCAGTCCTCACAGCCACCCTTAAGGTAGAACTATTATCATCCTGTCTTACAGATGAGGAAACTGAGCCTTAGGAGGTAATTGCACAGTGAATAAGTAGCAGAGCCGGAACTTGAACCCAGGCTCTAGGTTCACTGCTGACCACCATGCTCGTTTCACCTCTGATGAGATGGGAAAGAGACTTTTTACTATGCGTGCCCTTTTTGAACTTTAAATTTTGAGCCATGTGAATGCATAACATTCCAAAACATGAATAAAAGACTAAAAAAATCCATGACAAAAAAGTGTACACCAAGTTCCCTTTCCTAAGTGACCCCCGTAAGCCATCGGATACCACATTGTGGGGATCTCTTTGCTCCAGATTCAGGCTGGAGGCTGAGGAGAATGCGGTTGTGGGTTTGATGATAACATTGTACTGCGTCTCTCCCATTCCCAGCGTCTCTCCGGCCTCAGTAGGTTTGCTTCTGAGGATCTCTAGTCTCTTAACACACATACCAGCCTGTTTTAGCAGGGAGTCTTGGAGGAGTTGGGATAGAGCCACACTGACAGGGTAGGGCCAGCATCCTGCAGTTAGACACAAAGGCCTGCCTTTGATTCCTGGTTTCCCCCCATGGGCTCTTGGCATTCTGCTTTTTTCTGTAGGTGATGAGGTCACTGTTAGCTGGTCTGTGATACTCCCCAGCACCAGAGTGCTGCTCCCTAAGAACGGATCTTCCTGCTTTGTGTAACCTCCCAATGTCCCCTTCTTCTTTATTAAGTTCTCAAATAGACCATGGCCCTGAGAGCGTGTGGCTTGATCATCTTCCGAAGACGCCTCATTCCCAAGGTAGACAACACTTCAATTGAGTTTCTACTGCTGCAGGCATCAGATGGCATTCATCACTGGACTCCTCCCAAAGGTACAGGTACCCAGAGGGGCCGGCTCCTGGGGAAATGTCAAGTGTTACTCAGAAATCCACCTTGCTAGGCTCCACACAAGTCTTGCTTCCCAGTAACTGTGCAGCAGGAGGGTGTGAGGTGGGTAGAAGCCCCTGGTCCTGTCTACAAACAAGGTCTCCATACTAGGCTAGAGCAAAGCTGGAAATAGAACTCTGTGACTGAACCCCAGGGCAGAAGCAACACCTGTGTTTTTTGTGAGTCCCATTCACCAGAGCAGCAGGACTCTGATGAATGGCTAGGAAGGAGGAAAGGCACTAGGCTGGGCATTGAGGTCCTTGGGGCTATAGGTCAGGAGCTCAGAGTGAACAGCCCCTAGACAGAAGGGAGCAGAATGGGTGAGTTGAGTAGGGGAAGGGGAGGTGAAAAAGAACCCAGGGTTGGAGGAAAACAAGGAAATGGGAACACTAAATAAAATTTGTACATTTGAACCTTAACCAGTTTGGCTCAGTAGATAGAGCGTTGGCCTGCAGACTATAGGGTCCCAGGTTCTATTCCGGTCAAGATCACATGCCCAGGTTGCGTGCAGGAGGCAACCGATCAATGTTTCTTTCTCATCATTGATGTTTCTATCTCTCCCTCTCCCTTCCTCTCTGAAATCAATTAAAAAAAATGAACTTAAAAAAATGTTTTGCACATTTGAATTTCACTAAGGAAAGATAAGGTGACAAAAAGGGGAAGAAATGTTACAAATACTATGTATAGGAACAGTCACATTTGTCTCCTGATCTCCTACGGCACACTGAAAGATTTCAAAGGACTCCTCTGAATTTTGGGAGGCTTGGGCCTGGGGGAGAAGTTACCCTGTTAATGTTGATGGGCAAAATGCTGCATAGCTGATGTTGGGAAGGTGTGCTTAGAGGCTCCCCCACACTTCTGAGTGAAGGTAAGGCATCCTGGATCAGAGTCACTTCTGCCACCACCAGCACCCCTCTCACCTTCGTCCTTTGATGCATTACCTACCTGTGTTCCTATGCGTGACTCCATATGAGGTGCCACACAGAGAAAATTCTCCAGAAGCCATGAGCTCAAATGGTCTTTAAGTACAAACTGCTGGTTGCTTTCTGTCGGAGCTGTGCAGCAGCAGCTGACTCAGGGCGGTGCTAAGAGGACCCTAGGAACGAGGAAGGCTAGGATATAGCCCTGTCTCCAAACCAAGAAGGGAACAGCTAACAATTCCTGCTCCCCATGAGCTCCTAAACCAGGAGGCCCCCAGCAACTGCTGGAGCCATGTGTTGGCAGAGGCTGCCAGACCCCTCCACGTCCTCCTTGGCTGTTCTAGGCAAACAGAATTTGCAGGGGGGCCTAGCGGCAGAGCTGAGGGCTGCTCCCAGTCTGCAGAGCTTCAAGTTCTCCTGCAACAGTTTCTTGGCAGCTGGCTGCTAGGGTTTAGGTCTTGCCAACAAATTTTCTTAGAACTGTTTCTCGGCTTGTCCTTAGTCTAAGTTCCCATCAGGACTTTCCCTATGAAACTGGAATCTGGTCTTGCTCAGTTAGAAAGATGAAAACAATTTGGAAAAGCCTTGATAGCTACTTGGAAACAGCTGCCGATGCTGCAGTGCGTGGTTTTGAGCCTGTCTGTTGGCCTTGGGACTTTAGAGACCAACTGCAGACAGTGTTAGCTCCTCACTGTGGATTGAGGCAAAGTGCTCACTCTCAGCTGGCTCCCATCTGCCAAGAAGGGACTGCCCCACTTTGGGAAATCACTTTAAGGTCTCCAAGGGAAAGGTCTCCCTAAGAACATGGGATGAGGAAAGCTCCAAAGAAGAAGAAAGCAGAGGTCTCAGGGAGGCCATCTCCCTCACCATCAAAGGAGCAGTATTCTAGACCAGACTTGCCGAGCACATGGTCTGTTTCACTCCCTGTAGAGACGATGGGCTGAGGAGGAGGGGTTTCCCAGGTACTGCAGAGCCAAACACTACCTGCCCTGCACCCTATTGCTAAGCATGTTTGGATGTTACCAATCTCTAGACTCCCTTTAGCCTAGCAACAGCTAGAAAAGTCACCCGAGATCCCATTTTTAAATCATCTAACCTGGAAAATCCAGCTTTGTTGAAGATTATCTCCCCTTCCTCTTTCTATTTTCTCCTAACCAGGCCATGTGGAACCCGGAGAAAATGAATTGGAAACAGCTCTGCGGGAGACTCAGGAGGAAGCAGGCCTAAAAGCAAGCCAGCTGACCCTCATTGAGGGGTTCAGAAGGGAGCTCAATTATGTGGCCAGGAAGAAGCCTAAAACAGTCATCTACTGGCTGGCAGAGGTGAAGGACTATGACGTAGAGATCCGCCTCTCCCATGAGCACCAAGCTTACCGCTGGCTGGGGCTGGAGGAGGCCTGCCAGTTGGCTCAATTCAAGGATATGGAGGCATTACTCCAAGAAGGACACCAGTTTCTTTGCTCCACAGTGGCCTCAGCTGAAACACAGTCAGTGCCTCAGTAGGATCCTTGAGTCCCTTTCTGAGATGAACCCACCTTCAGCTCCAGGGAAGGTTGTGCTGGCCTTTGGCTCATCATAGCAGAGAACAGAGAGGTTAGTAAGTCAGCCTTGCACACTTAGAGGCGAGCAGGCAAAAATCTTAGCTGGGTGGAAAGGAAGGTAAAGGAGCAGTTTTTAAAAAAAAGTGCATCCTTGTACAAAATAAACCTTAAGCAGCCTATCTGCCCTTTAAGCTGCGGTACTTATTTCTTGGACTCTTGCTCTTGGTGGGAGAAACACTAAAGTGAATTGGAGCTCCGGCCTGAGCCAGAAGGAATCCTGTGTCCATGCACTGTACCCCAGAGAAGCACTCTCACCCCACCTCCACTGAGACTTTTCTACCTGTAGTCGCAGGGGATATGCAAGTGAGTGGAACTAGAGCACAGGGATGGGGTCTGTGTGGCTCGCTGACATACCTCACCCAGCACCAGTCACATATGTTGTGGGTGCTCAGTAAATTTTTTCTAAAATAATTACAGACCCAAGGAACTTGGGGACATAGCCCAGATCACAGCAGGGAGAAGAGGGACAGTCAGCCCTGGGCCACCACATCAGTGACGCATGTACTCCAACCTCTTGGTCCAGTCCTGCCTCCCAGAGTCAGCATGGGCCTTGTCAGCATGACTGAGGTCACTGGCAAGAAGCACACCCAGGCCAGAGGGACTCTGCTGTGCCACCCAGCAGCCCTGTCACTACACATTATGCCTTCCTCACCTGCAGCTGCCTTCCCCACCTTCAGCAATTCCTTATCATTGATTTTTCTCTCTTCCCTCCTACTTCCTTTCTCCACAACTCAACTGCAAGACCCAGAGGCGCAAGAGTTGGGTCTCAGCCCTCTTTTCCCTTGCTACTAGGGCTCAAGGAATGTAGGGCAGGTGTTAGATCCTATAGCCCTTCCAGAAGTTGTTAGCAGCTGAATTCATGTGGATTTTATTAGAGGGTTTGTTGCCCAATGAAGTGCAGAAGATTGGATGGGAAGGGTCATTGGCAAAGGTCAACCCAGATTACCAGGGTCAAGAACTACCACCTCTAGAGGAAGGAAGGAGAAGTCACCCAGGTCGTAAGCGGCTTCCAGATGTTTCCAATCCCCAGATCTCCGTGCAGACAGGGCAGAAGTATTAGTGAACAGGGTCTTGGAGTATCGCCAGGGACCTGGACGGTTTTGCTCCTCACCCCTCTGAGCAGCACTCTGAAGAAGGCCTGCTGCAGGAAGTTTTTGGAGCTTAATGTTCTCTTTCTTGGCCAGCAGGGACCACATCCCATTGATTTAATAAATGCCTTGCCGGGCAGTGGTGCCAAACCACAGACTAGCTGCCTCCTAACAAGGGCTGGCCAGCCCTGTGCTCTCAGCATGGGAGGCTGTGGAATTTCAAGATGCTAAGACCTCATATGTCAGCGTTGGAAGGGATCTGGAAAATGACCTGATTTTGCTGCTTGTTTTTTTAGTTGGGAAAACTGAGGCTTAAAAAGGTATGCTTTGAGGATGGGGTGCCAGAGGGAAATCTGCTTTAGAATATCTTATATGTCTTTGGGGTCATTCCTCTGGGCCTCACAGAGTTTTCCATGAAAACACAGGTATTTTGGCCCTGACCGGTGTGATTCAATGGTTACAGCGCGAGCCCATGAACCAAAGAGTTGCGGGTTCAATGCCCAATCAAGGGCACATACCTTGGTTGCAGCCATGATCCCTAACCCTGTCAGGGTATGTGTGGGAGGCAACCAATCATGTGTCTCTCTCACCGTTCTCTCTTTCTCTCTCTTTCTTTCTTTCCCCTGTCCCTCCCTTCCACTCTTTCTAAAAAGATCAATGGAAAAAAGACCCTCTGCTTCTTTGGTGAAAGGGGAGGCCTTAAATTGTATTCATTTGCTCACTTTGCAGGAAGAGTTAACAGCATGGCAGTAGCTAGGCAAGTTATGGGAGGTGGATAAGGGTGGGAGAGAGTGGAGCCGAGGGTGGGATGTGGCAGGGGAGCAGGCTTTGCCGAGGGTGGGATGTGGCAGGGGAGCAGGCTTTGCCGAGGGTGGGATGTGGCAGGGGAGCAGGCCTTGCCGAGGGTGGGATGTGGCAGGGGAGCAGGCTTTGCCGTCAGCATCGTTTTGCTCCTCACCAGGTGGGCTTGTTCAGGAGCTGTGAGTCTGAGGTCACAATTTCCCCTTCAATCTGAGGCCCTCCATGCTCCAGAGCATCTCCTGGAAGTTTTTCCTAATAACCACCAATCCTATAAACACCATCCTAGCTCCCCCACCTGCACTCAAAGAGGCTCCCCTTGGAACGCCGCCTGTTGTTCCCAAAGCCACTTCCATCACCCCAGGGTGTAGAAGCATCTAATAGACTTATCCCCACTAGGGTGGTCTTAAGTTTCCCCTATAACAGAGGGACTTAACAGAGGCTCTGAAAAAACAAAATAAAATGCCTTCTTGCCTCCCAAAAGCAACACCTTACACGCCGCCTCCCCCTCCCCCAGTAGGCACTTGGTTGCTGACTTGAGGAGCCAGAAGCATGAAGTTATAATGGTGGCTGTAATGGTAGGGTTTCAATGGAAATACTTGATGGGCATGGGGCTCCAGCTAGGTCCCCCA
The DNA here is from genome assembly GCA_004026665.1 of Murina feae. Taxonomy (NCBI): domain Eukaryota; kingdom Metazoa; phylum Chordata; class Mammalia; order Chiroptera; family Vespertilionidae; genus Murina; species Murina feae. The sequence goes on along the minus strand of PVJC01031540.1, from coordinate 722 downwards.
CGTTTGGAAAGGAGAAGCTGACTTCTCCATGGGTCCAGCTTGTGGCCCAAGCTGCCTTTTGTAGAGGCCACACCAGCCAGGCCTTAATGCTGTGCTGTAGGTGCCCAGACAGACTTGCTCTCTCCCTTCCTCCCAACTTGGCCCCCCCCTCTACCTTTGCTTCTCTTCCCCTCCCATCCCACCTCCTGCTCAGAATTATGTAATAAGAAATTCCCAACTGGGCTCTCTGAGGAGGGGAAAGGGGGCTAGGGAGGGAAAAACAGCACAAGGATACAAAATACAGAGACATAACCTCTTGCTGTTCCTAAGATCAGGAACTCCAGGGACGGGGTCTCCCCCTCCTCCTTCCCATTCCTTCCCTAACTTCACCCCCAGCCAAAGTCAGGGCTTGCCACATAAGGCCAAGAATACTCCCCTCCCTTAAGGGGTGAATGGGGTCAAAAGGTACTAAGTTCCAGTTATAAAATGAGTAAGACCTAGGGATGTAATGCTCAGCCTGGTGGCTGTAGTTAATAATACTCTCTTGCATATTTGAAAGTATCGAGGGGAGTGGATCTTGAATGTTCTTTTTTTTTTTTTTTTTTTTTTTTTTAAATATTTTATTGATTTTTACAGAGAGGAAGGGAGAGGGATAGAGAGTTAGAAACATCGATGAGAGAGAAACATCGATCAGCTGCCTCCTGCACACCTCCAACTGGGGATGTGCCCCAACCAAGGTACAT
>PVJC01031539.1:0-20503 GCA_004026665.1 Murina feae | reverse complement strand
ATAAATACATGCATTTTGGTTATCAGATTATGTTTCAATAATAACATTACTCAGGAAATACATTTCCATCAGATGTAGTTGGCACTTCAATGATTAAGCAAAATGGACTATGTAGCCTTGTTTCAACAATTCTAATCAAGCAAGGTCCCTCCTAGGAAATCTTATCAAGTTACTGAGGAAGAAGTATATAGACTTTTATATTAAAAAAATAAGAACCACTGGGTCTGCCAAACTTTCAGAAGTCAATAGACAATATTAGAGAACAATGGGAGGAAGAGAACAGAATGCATTCTCAAAAGCATCACGTGTTATGACTCTTATTTTTCAAAATGAAAGTGGCTTTATTATTCCTCTGATTATAAAGATTTTTACCACATATTGTCAAATTGCTTTTCAGGAAGTTTGTCCTAGTGGGTTTTCCCACCAGCAGTACATAAGGTGGGGCAAAATAGGTTGACAGTTGTGAGTACATGAAACAGTTTATTCTTGTATTATTACTTAATTATTGTATTGTTTTCCATATGGACAACAACGACTTTAGCCCCACCCTGTGTAGTGTCCATTTCCTCACACCCTCCCCAAAATAGGTATTGAATTCTTTTGAGTCTTTGTCAATGTGTTAGTGGAAATAATACTTATAATTTGAATTTTTAATTATCAGTGAGGTTGAATAGTTTTCCACTTGTTTATTATAAATTATGTCATTTGTCCATTTTTCTATTGTTGTGTCTTTTGTGTGTGTGTGTCTTGTTTTAATATATTTTTATTGATTTCAGAGAGGATGGCAGAGGAAGAGAGAGATAAAAACATCAATGATGAGAGAGAATCATTCATTGGTTGCCACCTGCATGCCCCCTACTAAGAACCAAGCCCGAAACCCAGGCACGTACCCTTGACCTTTCAATCCACAGACCAACGCTCTATCCACTGAGCCAAACCAGCTAGAGCTGTTGTGTCTTTTTTGCTTTATTTGTTTAAAAGAGCCCTTATATTAAGGATATTTGTCCTTAATTATTTTTGTCACAAATAAAGTTATATTCACAAGATTGTGGGGGGTTTTGTGTAAAACACTCATCCAGTTTTCATGAAGTCAATATTTCATTGTGTCAAATATTTTAGTCTCTTTTGTTTTCGGGTTTTTTTTACTTGCTTAAGAGGATTTCTCCCATCTACCTATATTTTTTTTTTCAAGTATTCCTTTTTTTAACACTTGATTTTCTGGTGCATCTAGTATGTATTTCAGTATAAGATGTGATGTGGACTTTATTTCATTTTTCTATTTATTTCAACCTCATTGATCGAAAAATCCATGTTTTCTCCTCTGATTTGTAGTGTCTCCTTCCTAACACTAAATTCTAATCTGTAGGTGCCTATTTTTCTGGACTTCTTTCTATTTTTCCATGATCTCCTCATCTGATGTGAACTGATTCTGACACCACTATCAAAGTGTTTCAATGAGTCTGATTTCAAAATTCCTTTTAATATGTGGTAAGGCAATGCTTCCAACTTGTGCTTCAAAACTTTCCTGGCTATTCACACAGGTTTCTTGCTGCAGCAGCAATTAGGCACTTGAAGTGAAGTGTTAAATATACATAAGTATTTTTTAAAGAGCACAAAACTGCTAAAAATCCTAAAGCAAATAATTTTATAGGAAGTATTTATCACCCCCTTTTAGACATATTAAGAGTGGTCACTGTTTTTGAAAAAATACTCAGACTACAGGTAGTGTTGAGAATCAGGAACTTTCTAGCCCACAAGATATATATTTGGCTGGCTCATTGTGGCCACTACAGATTTAAGTATGATGAAAATATATGTATATAGCACATCTTCATCACATTATTCTTAAAAACATTAAAATTTTCATGTCAGTGGAAAGAATGCAATTCACAAGTTCCTCACCATTGTCAAAGCTATGTGGGCTTGTAGCAAATCAGATACCGGTATTTGAGCCTTTCAACCATATTCATTTGTTTCATTCCCATAGACTCTGTTGGTCAGTCTCTGTCTCAGTTTCAACTTCTACAGTCCCCCGTCCCCACAGCAAGAGTCACTTCATCCAATTATGATCTGTGACCCAATCACTGACCACCCAAAACCAGGTGAGTGCTCCCACAATACCATGTATTATCTAGTCGCATGGCATTGAATTCCAATCTCAAGCTCGGTACCTGACACACATGGACCTCAATAAGCACTTAGTGAATGGGTGAATGCTGCATACTAAATGTGAAGCAGGAGGGACACAGCGTTCTGGCCCAGTACTCTCGGATTTAGCATCATCTTAGTTGTTTTGATAGGGCATTATAATTTTGGCTTCTCACACGCAGTCTCTAGAACTCTTCTTCTTCCAGAACTATCTTGTCTCTGAATCCCACTTCCCTGCTCTCCAGCCTGGTCCTGCTGACTGGATTGCCCAAACCCTGGCTCTCTGCCTGTGCCAAAAAGCCATGTTCCATCTGTCTGGCAAGATACCCCCAAACCTCATGTTAGACTCCCAGATGCCAGCTGCTAACTTCGGCCATTCTTTGTCATCTAATGCCATACCATCTGAATCCTGTGTTCCACCTACTCCCAGTTCAGCCCCACTCCACTACCTGAATGGGGCTTGACTGATTGAGCCCAGCAAGTTCTTCAAGATGAGCAGATTAAGCAGATCTCACTCTATCATCGGTTGCTTCCACACAGCTCAAATCCTTTCAAATCCTCACACAATCATAGTTGAAGTCCAACTCCTATGAAAGTGTCTGGAAACAGATTGACGTAATAATCCAAATATAAATCAAATTGTGGGATTTTAACCATACATTCATACTACATGGAAAAACTAGAACTCTGTTTTTTCTCAAATCTCTCCCTCAAAAGGACAAAATTCTTTGCTTTCCGAGAAACCGCAAGTCACTTTCATCTGGTTTTCCCCCTTGTTCTCTCCCCTGTTTGAGCTCAGCATTTCACGTGTTCATTTTGGTGAGATTCCATCACAATACATCACCAGGAACACATGTTTTCCACTGGGACTTGATTCCCTGGAAGATGTGATTAGTGATGTAAATAACGGCATTACTGGAATTTGGAGGAATTGATGGGGGAAAGAAAGTGAAATAGGCAAAATCAGGCAACCATAATCAATATTTCCTTTGGGGGAATAATGTCGGTAGTGTTGAGGCTGATAGGGAACTTCTATGGGATTCATCAGCTGGGGCTGTCAGCAGAAACATTAATTAAATGGCAGCTGTTGCTTTACCACTTGTAGGGGAGTGGAGCAATCCTAACTCCAAAATAGATTTCAGAGGATGAGAACATTTCCAACTAAAAAACCACAATAAGAGCTGGATGTGTTCTTTTCATGAGTTTTGTGGTGCGCATGAGTGAAAAGATGAGGGACAAATATTTGCAATTAGACTGTGTCAGTAGTTATGGTTTATGCCACTGTATTTAAAGTAAAAGTTCTAGTCTGCTATTGGAAATATATGTTTATCCTGCCAATCATAGCTACAGAGCCCAGCTTTCACTCACTTAGCTATGCAGTGGTTATTCTCTGATTCTCTCATGAGCATTTAAAATGCTTGTTGGTTTTTAATTTGTATTGTTATAAAAGCAATATGTGACCATTAAAGGTTTCAGAATATTGAGAGGCAGATAAATAATCACTTAAGGTCACTGATTATCTTTCCCATATTTATTTTTAAATTATGTTCAGTCAAATCAATAAAAACCAGTTAACAGTGTTTACTTTCTCAATTCCAGGACATGTAATGGATTCTATTTAACAAATGAATCCCAATCTTTAGTCAAGCAGATAACCCACTTGGTGGGAACTCAGATGCCACAAGACCCCTGCTTTATTGAGCATTTGTTTTGTGCAATGTGGTTTTTAAAATAGTCCCAAGGCATACCCAAATGTATTTATCATGTTAAATTCTGAATTTACATGTAAATACTTATTATAGAATAATTATAATCATCTCTCACTTTTTGTTTAGTGTCTATTGCTTAGAAAAATCTGTGCTACAGTATTTGCCATTGGTGACTTTCATCTTAGTATAGTTCATGTAACTAGAAAATGCATATAAACTTTCCCCTTGGTGTGAAAAAGCCTGCTCTGTAGAACTTCAGACTTAGAGAATCAATTAGAAAATTAATTCTGTACATGCTACTAAAAATGTAGACTTTACAGGTCTTCAGAGTACACTGACCCACTGTCCAGTCAGTTCCATGGAACAGACCAGCATGTTTCCAACACACCTGCAGTTAGAGGAGAAGCAAAGTGATTAATCCCTTCCTGTTGTTGCTAGTATCATGAAAGTTAGGGCTGGTATGAAAGCCCAGACAGGGGAATCCCAGGGGAAATATGAACCCAGCCAAACTCACAGGACTAGGGGGAAAGCCGAGGTTCTAAACAGGAGAGTAAACTTCACAGTTAGACTTTCCATGGAAAGGTTAAAAAAAAATATGTGCCCCAAAGTAAGGCAGAAAATATTATATCGGCCCATAAGGGAAAGGAAAGCCAGGACATAAGAAACAATGTCACTGGGGAAAATGAAGCACCTTTGAGCAATCTCTAAGAAAATGGGTTGCTTCCAACTGGCCCACTTATCCAGAAAACAGAAAAGAAGGCAAGGACCCATTCTCTAGGTAAGCAGACAACCCAGTTATGGGAATTCAGAGCACCAGAGCCAGATGCCACAAGACCCATGACGCTGAAACAGGGAAACAGCTGCCATTCAATACCTTATATACTCAGAGTTGTCCCCTGAACAGCAAAGTGATGTATATGAATATGTTTCATTGGGTTGTCAGTACCTAATACAAGAAGGCATTCATTAAATATTGGCTTTGTTGTTTATTATGATCATGTGATAGAAAGGATAATAGCGTAAGACTCAGAGGCCTTTGTAACTTCTGCCAATTGATTCCCTCCTCCTAGTACTGTCTTTTTTAAAATGATAAGATTGCACTAGATAACTGATTCTCAACCCTAGATGCACATTAAAATCACATAAAAGCTTCCTAAAATAGAACACTACTTGGGTACCTACTCAGGCTAACTTGAATCAGAACTTCTGGGGCAAGCCCAGGCATCTGCATTTTTAAAGCATCCCAGGTAAATTTGATGCACAGGAAGTGTTGAGACCTTCAAGACTAAATGATCTGAGAGCTCCGTGTGAGCTCAGAGTCTAGCGATTTCCCCCTTCTCAGTTCCCTGATGGGTTTGGATAGTTCTGGTAGGACCAAAACTCTATGATTATCAACAGTGTGATACCTAGAGCTTCCATTCCTCCTTGAAATTAGCCCAGGTGCAGAGGTGTTAAGAGAACTAGGAGCACTTACAGAATGTCTTTGGTAATCTTTGAATGAATATGATAAACTGTTAATATCTTCCATTTAATAGGCAATAGCTAATATTAACATGGAAATTTTTACTAAGTTTTGTTGCCAAGAGAAATTTCGAATAATTGAAGAGAAAAATATATACTGCCAGGAGCCAACTAGTCAAGCTCTTTGTCTCCAAAGGACATAGCACTAATTCTTTCCTTCCTTTGATACTGTTACACCTTTTTACATAAAGACAGAAGAAGACAAAATAGAAATTCTGAGTTTATTTGTTGTAACAAAATCAGGAGAGATCATGTGAAGGAAACAGACAGCCTTGATGAAATGTAATACATCACTACCTTTATTTTGGATTAAATAAGTCTATGCTACAGAACAAAGAGTGTTTTTGCTTCAGGAAGACATTCAGCCTGTCAGGTAAGTAGTGGTACAAGTTCTTGTATAGACTAGTAACGAGTGTGTAAGTGTGTTGGGAGGATTGGCAGGTATGCTAGTATAGTTGTAACAAGATTCTGTTTTCACTTCTTGAAATAAAATTCCTCAGAGGGTAGAGATTCATTTTGTTATGTGTCTGCTTCACATAAAAAATTCATCTTCCTGGGATATTCAATCCCACCACCTATGATATTCGATATACTGGAAAAGTGGAGTATTTATTGCCACTGACATAAGAAAAAACAAAGCATTATCTGCTCCATCAAAATTTTGTTAGAATTGCTCTTTTACTCCAGACACTTGCAAAAGTTAAATGCCGTAAGTGTAAATAGAAACTCAAAAATTCCAATTATATCCAAATGTCAGACATTTAACTCTATTAAACTTTTTGGTTATAATCCTATATAATAAAAGAGAAACATGTAAATTGATCATCCCTCCACTACGCTCACCAGTCAATCAGGAGTAAGTATGCAAATTAACCCGACAAAGATGGTGGGTTAATTTGCATACACAGATGCCGGGTGGAGAGCAGAGCAGGAGAGCTGGCAGAGAGTGAAGTGGCTTGGCTGCCCAAGCCACCAGAAGGAGAGCAGAGAGGGAGAGCTGGTGGCTTGGAGGACTTGGCAGAGTGGGAGACCATAAGACAGAGACAAAGCAGGAAGGGAAAACCAAGATCATGGGGAGCAACAGGAATTCTGGGAATAGTAGTTTTGGTGGTAGCCCCAGGACTGGAAGCAGAAGCCCAGAGCACAGAGAGCACCAGGAATGCTGGGAATTGTAGTTCTGGTGGCAGATGGGTCTCCTAGACACTAGAGCAAAGTGAGCCTGGAGCAAGTTACTGCTGCAGTTGGGGATGGAGGGAAAGCAAAGGTGAGAGACAGAAGTAAAATCAGAGTGTCTAGGAAAAAATTAAAGGGAAGATATCCTAAAACTTCCAGGAAATCTCCACCAATGAAGCAAAGAAAAAAAAATGCCTCTATTATTCTGTGAGCAACAAACCAAACTGGGTTGGGGGTCTCAGACAGTTCGCTCATATGATTACAAAGACAGACAAAAATTCCCGGATTGAAGAGGGCTCTCCTGAGGGCTCCCAGATTGGAGAGGGTGCAGGTCGGGCTAAGGTGCACCTTCACCCCCAAGTGCACGAATGTCGTGCACTGCGCCTCTAGTGATAAAATAATTAAATAAAATACCTCATGCTGTTACTCCACAGTAGCAAACCACTGGCTGAAAAGTATCAGGTAATTTTCCTTAAATTATAGCAAGCTTTGTTTTGTGTGTGTGTGGCGGGGGGGGGGGGGGGGTGTTTGTTTGTTTGTTTTGGCTGTTGGTGTTGTTGTTTTTTAAGGAACCACATGCTGCCAGATTGACAACTCACTGCCTAAACAACATCATTGGGAGCCAGTAAGAGCTCTTATCTGGAATGAGACCTTCTGTCCCCTACCTCACTGCCTGCTTCAACCACTATATATATATATATATATATATATATATATATATATATATATCACCAAAGGCTACTTCAAGGAATATTGCTACCAATAGCTGCAATAAGTATTTTGCAGGACTCCTTCTTGAGCCTACTTAACAAACCGAATGCTTATGACCAAGGCATTTCAAATATTATAATAGAAGGTGGGGTTCTAAGTTATCAACAGGAGCAATAACAGATCAAAACCCCAATGGTATCAAATGATTTAGCTGCAACAGTAGCCATAATAGCTCATAAATTCAAATGCTCCGTGGCATCCTCTCCCAAAGAATCAGTGTGCAAACCCAGAACCACATTGCTCCATCAACTGTGGAAGAATGGCTTCCGCAACCCAGTGCCTCAGGCGTAGCTCTTTCTCAGTTGCCCAACTCCACTGGCCTCTGAAGCTTGTGGGGCCACTTTGAAACTCTGGAGAAGAGCCCACATTTGCCTTTTGACCCTGAATCTCTTTGTTATTTGATCTTTGAATCTCTTCAGACTGTAGGGACAGCTGATCCCCTGCTGTGTCACATTCTACACCTTTCACTAAAACATCTCGCATCATCTGGGTGGAGATCTTCCTTGAACAACTGCTTACAGTAAAAGAAAGTGGTTGAAAGTATGGGCTAAATAAAGTCAAGCTGCCTGAGTCAATTTCACATCTACCACTGGGCAGTAACCATCACAGGACTCGTTTTTCTAATCCATGAAATGGAGATAAAAATAGTGCCTCATAGGGCTGTTATGAAAAGTAAATAAAATCATCCATGTAAAGTGCTTGGCACTATGCCTGGGTACAGTATAATCTCCAGCATATGCTAGCTCTTATTACCACTTACACATACTAAATAATTTTATAAAACTCTGCAACATATGTACTATGTAAATAGTATACATTATATGTAGGTATTATTACCATTATATTGTCTATTATATTATTAAATAAGAATTGGGCTCCAGAAGTCCCAGTCATTACTGGAACATTTGGTGTACTGGGCAATGAGTTGTGGAATCCACAGGATCTAGAAGGTGAGGCTATGTTACCGAGAGCTTCCTTATGGACCAGAGAACAGGCTGTGACCAAAGCAGCTGGTTTGGGGGTGTCCAAATCAGAAGATGACAACTATCAAGACAGCATGCGGAAAAGTCGTGTGGAAGGCCCCCTCCCTCATCCAAATACCAGGCTGCTCCTCAAGCATGTGTCACTTACTAAACAGTTAACCAACACAAAGAGCCTTGAATACCTCCAGGATCACATTTCAAGACTTACAGAATAACGAGGAAAAATCTGAGCTGGCAAAACTCTTCCTGGCTCTCCTGGCAAGCAGACCATCTTTGTTTTCCATTAGTGTGTGTTGTCGTCACAGTAACTGCAAGGCTCCAAAGACAGGCCTGTGGTGTCATTTCCTCATGCACTTAGGCTGCCACACTGAAATAGCATTATGAACTCAGCAATGCCTCTGCCTTTCCTGTTATGCTGTGGTGCCTCAGTCAAAGAAGCAGGCCCTCAAATGAGTTACTTAGGACATAAGTATATTAAAGAGATACCAGAAAAAACAGTCATTGATCTCGATTACTGTATCGCCTGTGATGCGTGGCTAAGAGAGAGAGTGTGTTGTGGGTATGTATGTGTGGAAACCTTATTTTTGCAAAGCCCTCTTAAATAAACAAAGCAAGTTGGCAATAACTTGATTATCTTGGTGATGTCAGCGGTCTACTGTTTTCAATCAGATTGTCTTTTGGCTTTAAATCTTTAGCAAATCATTTTTTAAAGAATGCATTTGGCCAACTCTCATATGTCCATTTCATGGCTTTCTTACATCTTTTCCTTACAAAGATAAGCAGCAGGTAATGTATTAACTTGGGGAGATTGCAAGACCAAAAAAAAAAAACAACTGTTTTCAAGTGTAGACATATAAGGTCTTTGGCTAGTGAAGCAACAATAATCATTTTCATCTATGTTTTGGTAAAGAAAGTAGGTGGCAGCATTTAAACAAGAAAGAAACAGAAAATCCCTGATCCTTAAGTACTCAAAGTCAGATCACTTGAGATAAACTCTGCATTAACTTTAAAAATTATTTTAAAAAATAAGTAAATAAAGATTATTTTTAGTCTGCCGTTCACAGACCTCAGAAACACATAAATCACCCAATATTATGAACATGGACACTATTTCCCAAAAAGGAAAAGCAACACCAACCTTCTTTTGACTTATCGGTGCTGCTGAGGCTTACACAAAGCTCTCAGGGACTGGAGTGCTGGTTAATGTCATGTTTCTTCATCTCTCTGCTGGGACTTTCTCAAGTTCTGCAATCAGCTGCCTACAGCCAGCTATAGCTGCTCCACTCATGCTTTACTTTCCTTTTTCTAAGTTCTTCCACGAGTCACTGCATGGCCTTTGAAATTAAACTGCCACAGGGAAAGTGGTATTCTGCCTGCAACCTTTTCCCTTCTCTGAGAGCTGCAGAGTAGGCCTGACTATTTAAGGAGAAAGAACATAATGCAATACATTTTCTTATGCTTTCTACATTTTTGCCCTAGAGCAGAGGTTCTCAACCTTCTGGCCCATTAAAACAGTTCCTCGTGTTGTGGCCTCCAACCATAAGATTATTTTCGTTGCTACTTCATAACTGTAATGTTGCTACTGTTATGAATCGTAATGTAAATATCTGATATGCAGGATGGTCTTAGGCGACCCCTGTGAAAGGGTCGTTCGACCGCCAAAGGGGTCGCGACCCACAGGTTGAGAACCACTGCCCTAGAGCCTTTAAAATGTATTTGGTAAAGCCAGGAATAAAGCTGTTTCCTTAATTTCTTTCTTTTCCATCCTTCCTTTCCCCTCTCCTGCCTTCCTTCCCTCCTTTTTTTTTTTACAACAGCGTTTTCATTTGAGAATGACAATTATAAAACTCAGTCTGCCTTATCTTTTAGAAACTCATTCTTTCAAGTGAGAAAAATAAAGCAAAATGGACAGGTCTAAACTGTAACTACCCTGCATAAGATTTGTTGGCACTAAAGCTACTAAGAAACTTCCCCGCTTATAAGAATGCTTCATATACATTTGTTAAATTAAACATACAGAACAGTCATCACTCATAATATCTACACACATTTATGATATAACACTTTTTTGTTCATCTTGGATTATACTTTCTTGTCATGTGTAAGAAGAATGAATAGGATTAAGGGCAATGAATAGCAAGAATTCATTTCCTTTTGGTAAGGTTGAAGCTAGCATGAGACGACCTTTTTTGGTCTTTTTATTTTTATCTGTTACTAGGTTAGTAAAACAAACAAAACATTGAAGGGAAGAAATAGAGAGAGATAAATGTAATAATGTATTCCTCCATGGAGGAAGAAGTCTCTGTTGCCATACCTTACCCGGTGTAGTCAGCTATGAAGGAGACACCATGTATAAACACACTATATCTCCAAGTACAAATATAGAAACCAGAGTATAGTTTTTGCTCTTGGTGATTCCTTAACCTTTTTGACAATGATTCGGTGAGACAGCAGACTGCTGAGTGATAAGGGAGGGTTTGAAATATAAATTCCATACTAAATTATTGGCTGGCGTTCAAACTATGTCTGCTTAGAGTACCCAGGAGCGAAGTATGTCCCAAACTGGATTTCAAATTTAAACAATACATTCTTCTGTTTTCTGTGATCTATGAACTTGAGTTCACAGATTATCTGTATCCAAGAATTTTGTGTGCAACAAAGACTAAAATAAACAGATAACAACTTTTATGGTGTGGTAATAAAATCATAATAGCTTAAATGTATTGAAAACTCTACCAGGCAACTTTAAGTTTTATTAACTCATTTAACCTTCAAAACAACTCTATGAGGAAGATAGTATTATTATTTTATGGATGAGGAAAGTGAAGCACAGAGAGTAATTTTTGCTGAGCTTACAGTGAGCTAAAATCTGAGTCCGGGACTATGAGACTAGCCTTTCCTACCTCCTCCTCATACTAATAAACATGTCCTTGTTGCTATATGATCAAGTCAGATTTGGGGAAAAAAGATGTATTATATATATATATATATATATATATATATATATATATATATAGCAATTAATACATAAACAAACTTATGCTGCAGTCTTTTAATGTCATTTTTCTAACACGCTGCTATCATTTTATTTCTCTTATACCTTTCTGCTGAAATAGATCTCAAATGAAGTTTACCCACTCACTTCCCATTGATGCTGCTTTTCTAAAACCCAGGTGTTTAAAAAAATAAAATGAGACACATTAGTGAAAATGTGGATTAAATAAACTCTATAAAATCCTATTTCTTAGGGCACCTGTTTTACGAAGAAATACTAATCTTCAAATTTAGAATGTGTATTTTACCACAAAGTTTTACTTCTAAGGAATAAGTAAAAATTATAACCACAGGAGAACCACTGCTAAATGAATATATTCAATATTTCACAAATTTCATTAGAAAAACCCCATAGTGATTCTTGCCAAACACCCATTTAGAATAATTTTAACCTCCTTGGCCATCTTAAAATATAAAGATAATGCTTTTCTTTTGATGGACACAAAAAAATTGCTTCAAAGTCATGATTCTTGCTTTATCTCACATAGTAAGGCTATAGGTTTCATGATTAATTAAAAATAAACCTCAGGCCTGACCGGTGTGGCTCAGTGGTTGAGCATCACTCCATGAACCAGGGAGGTCACAGTTTAAGTCCCCATTAGGGCACATGCCTAGGTTGTGGGTTCAGTACCTATGGGGGACATGTAGGAGGCAGCCGGTCAATAATTCTCTCTCATCCTTGATATTCTTCTCTCTCTCTTCCTATCCCTTCCTCTCTCTGAAATCAATAAAAACATATTTTTAAAAAATAATAATAAAATAAAACTTGGAAATGTGGTTTTTTTAATATCTAGGGGGAAAATAGAAAAGATATTTAAGTATTTTAATGCTCAGGGCCATTCTAGTTCATCAAGACCATCAAATAGAAGGGGCCATAATTTAACCAGTCCCAAAGGTAACTATAAATGAGATCTGATGCCCTAGCCAGTTTGGCTCAGTGAATGAAGCGTCAGCCTGCTGACTGAAGGGTCCCGGGTTTGATCCCAGTCAGGGGCATATGCCTGGGTTGCAGGCTTGATCCCCAGTAGGGGGCATGCAGGAGGCAGCCAATCAATGATTCTCTCTCATCACTGAGATTTCTATCTCTCTCTCCCTTTCCCTTCCTATCTGAAATCAATAAAAATATATTTTTAAAAAGAAAAGAAAATAAATAAATGGGATCTGGTACCAAAAGATGATAAAAGTAAAGTATATGCATCACAGCTTTTAAAGTCTAGGTGCATACACAGGACATGCATGTATGTATACTGTCTTTATATATCCCCCTTTCTATTTCATTCTCAAGCGATACATCATCTCCACAACCAGGTACATGAGCCTAATTATAATTACTTGTAACTTTTCTGGGCATAAGAAAACTATGAAGATTTCCCTAGGAAATTTCTGAGGTAAAAAGTTTTCAACTATTATTACAGTTCCTTTTCTTGATTTTAAACTTATCTATACTTTCTTACATATTCATCATCATGAATCTAGAGCCAAAAATGTTAATAAAACATCTACAAGATGTATGGGGCTAAAATGCTTCAAAGCCAAGTGATGCTTAGGGCAGCACTCCGTACCTAATCGTCTTCACAAAACTGTTCAGACTTTAAAAAGGCAAACCCTGCTCCAAGGTACCCTCAGTCCAGCAGAGCTCCAATCTGTCTAAACCAAGACGGCATCACTTCTAAAAGGCATGAGCCACATTGTGAACGTGGAAGACACTGATCTGGGTTTTAAAAGTAAACAAGGCCTCTGCAGGAGAGGGGGTGAAGGTGTCCAGATGTGGGGATGAAGTGGGCAGAGGTAGAACACTGAAATGTGCACTGTGTGTGTGTTTGGAGTATGGCCCCAAATCTGAAATATTTGAAGCAAAGAGACAAACAGTTGTTGAGTAGTGGAAGCTGAAACTAGAAAAGTTAAGTATGTGCCAGTTGATAGAAGGTTTTCAAAATACCCAGCCTAGGTGTTTGACAGCAACAATGAGTCCCAGAAGATAACAGAAGAGTAAAGAGACCAGCATAGCAATGCTTTGGGAAAATTAACCCCATGGTCATGGGCAAGAGGGAAACACCACCGGTGTTACAATCCAGACTGAGGGTGAAGGGGGTAGGCCTTAGTATGGTGGGAGACATGATAATGGGATCTAACAACTCATGGTAAAGGGGGTAGGAGGATTCCAAAATAACACAGAAATGTGAACTTGAATGAACAGGAGAACAGAATCTGAATGGTTTGTGGAATCTGACTGTTCACATACTAGAGGAAAGTACATGGGCTAAAATGAGCTGCTTTTAATTCTCAAGGGTAAGCTTACAGCCATAAAAATGATACTCAAATGTCAATTCATCAGGAAACATTGCTTTTACTCAAGGCCAAATGCTGCACTCAGTTATCTACACACTGTTCTACTGACTCCACAAGAAATTACATGCCTAGAACTAATGGTAGATTAGTTGATACATCTGATAAGGGGTTACTATCCAAAATTTATACATAACTCATAAAACTCAATCCCCCCCCCCAAAAAAAAACAATCCAATTGAAAAATTGGCAAAGGACCCAAATAGTCACTTTTCCAAAGAAGACATACAGAAGGCCAATAGACATATGAAAATAAATACTCAACGTCACTAATCATCAGAGAGATTCAAAGTAAAACCACCATGAGAGCACCTCACACCTTTCAGAATGGCTGCCAATAAATCAACAAACAACAAGTGCTGTGGAGAAAAGAGAATCCTCCTGCACTGAAGGTGGGAATACAGATTTGTGCAGCTACTGTGGAAAGCAGAATGGAGTTACCTCAAAAAACTAAAAATTGAACTGCCTTATGATCCAGTGATTCCTCTTCTGGAAATATATCTGAAGAAACCTGAAATACTAATTCAAACATATGCATCCCTATATTCATTGCAACATTATTTACAATAGCCAAGATTTGGAACCAGACTTAGCATTCATCTGTAGATGAGTGGATAAAAAAGCTGTGATAAATTTACACAATGGAATATTGCTTAGCCATAGAAGAGAAGGAAATCTTACTCTTCTCCACAGCATAGATAGACCTGGAGAGTATTATGCTAAGCGAAATAAGCCAGTCGGAGAAAGAGAAGCACCATAGGATTTCATTCACATTTGGAATCAAATGAACAAAATAAACAAACAAACAAAACAGAAACAGACTCATAAGTAGAGACCAGACTGACAGCTGTCAGCGGGGAGAGGGGTTACAGGGCTAGGTGAAAAGGGTGAAGAAATTAAGAGAAAAATATCTCAAATAACAGTATAGTGATTACCAGAGGGAAAACGGGGTCAGAGGTGCAAGGAGAGGGTATAGGAGCAATAAATGGTGATGGAAGGAGACTTGACTTGGGACAGTGAACACACACTACAATATACAGAGGATGTGTTATAGATTCATACACCTGAAACCTATATAATTTCATTAACCACTGTCACCCCAAGAAGTCAATACATTTTTTAATAAAATAAAATGGCATCGTAGGGACTGACTTGCAACTTCCGCAATCTTGAACTGCATTGCCTCAGATAATATTTTTAAGAAATGGATTTTGGCCTTAGATGTACATTTGTTAGCCAACAATGTGACCCTTCCTAAGATAAAAACAAGAAAAATGTAGAGCATTTCGTTCTGACTTTCCAAAACTCAAGAAGAAGATACTTCATCTCATTGAGGCACCAGGAGCTTCATTCTCTGATGCCACTCAAGGTATCGAGGGCATTGTACACTATTACTAATATTTAGCTTATTCTCTTTTTAAAGTAGTCATTTAATCAGAATTATGAAACATAATACATACTATGTACTAAATGTATGTACTATTTCATTTTCCTGAACATACATTATATAAGCTTTAATATAAGTTTTTCTTAAAATAGGAACCACTACTGAAAACTTTGATACCTTCTTATTTGTCAACAATGTGTTCAAAACCGATCCTGGGTAAATTCTTTCTTTAAATTGACAAAATAGACTCAAATAATTCCTTGTAAAATATTCATCTGCATCTTCTTTGATATTATCCTTAGATTAGAATATTCATTCAAATTATGTTCCTTTAAAGGAACTTATACAAACCCAACCGATGACAGATAACAGGTGTCAACTGCAACCACATCACCAATGTACAGACGTAATTTTTGTTAGATTCAATATAAAATTGACAACTCTAATCAATTCTGAGAAAAATGCATGGCAATTCAAGGAAGGGGAGAGACTAAACTAACAGATGAAAGAAGGACTTCCTCCACTGTTTGATAAATACACTACACACACACTTGTACAACTCAAGAAAGGATTTTTGTATTTTTTCTAATAGATTCAACTTCAGTTTTAAAAATCAAAATCTGTTTTATCTATGTACAAGCAATTCCTCAATTTGTGTTTTTTTTTTTCTAAAAAAAAAATAACACAAATAATATTCTCCTGAGTAGTTTGTATTCTGTAACTGCAAAAGCAGTGCTTTAATATCCAGGCATATTTTGTGCCTAGTCAGAAGCACCTGGGGTGACTGTAATGTAACCAGGTCAGAGCCAGCACAAGGTGTACCGGTGTAATCAGAGAGTCAGGCAAAGGGAAAAGCAGATAGCAGCAAGTCAAAAGTACAGCCATGCAAACACCCTGTAGGACTTCCCTCCCATTTACCACACAAGCTGTTCAGTTAGTTTCAATAAATGAAACTAGTTATTTTGCTTCTAGGGAAAATGTCCCTTCCCTAGGATTGGTTTAGCCATCCTAACTGTGAATGGAGCTGTGAAATCACCCCTTGTCATATTTCTGTTACCTGCCAAAGAATGATAACTTGGCAGAAATACTTTGATGGCCATTAAAACATCATAATCTTCGCGTTTGAAAAGGAATCGGTCCAATTCTGAGCAAGACATGGTGTTCCTAGTTCTTTAAAAATAATTCCCAGTGATTCTCATAGTGCCCAAAGGTGCTATCACGGAGTGGAACAGTAAGAATCAAAGGAAACAGCACAGAATCGCAGAGAACTCTCTTCCTCGTGGAGCAGAAATTTCTTTAAAGGATGAAAAGTCACTCTTTATTTTGCTCTTACCTGATGGCAGCTCGCTCAACCAAGGGGGTGTCCTTTAGAGAGGGGGCTTATCCTTTGAAGAACCCAGTGGCTTGTCCCACAGCCCAAGGGAGAGACTGGAGTCCTGGAAAACTATCCAGCCCAAAAGAATACCGAGGGAAAAGCTTTTCGCACTTGCTTTCCCAGGACTAGCCAATAGCTGAAGTCATGCAGGAAACTGAGTGGAGAGACGGGGAGAGCAGCTTCTTCGCCCTGAAATCCCGGTCCGCAGACACTGGAGGCTGTTGTAGATCTCCCACCCAGACTTTTGTTTAAAAGTTTTTTCAACTGTTGCTAGGTGTTGTTGGGTTCCGAGATTAGGTTTCTCGTCTCCTGCTCCCTGCACAGCACCGGCAGGGCAGGGACTCTGTCGGGGCGCTGGCTCCCGCGTGCTATATTTAACCAGTGTTCTCAGCAAGTCAAGCCTGTCAACAGCTGAGAAGTTTGGAGCCGGCTCCGCTCGGTTCCTCGGCAGCTGGGTTATCAGTGGATATAGCTCTGCCCGCCCCGGGAAAGATTGCGGGAAGCCGGCCGTCCCTTTTAAGGGCGGCTGCTCCTTACCCAAAGGGAATTGCTAGGGGAAGCTCTTCAAGACAGATTGGGAGTTGAGGCTTAGGTTTTCCAAGCGGAAAAGAATCAAACAGCCGCAGTTGTCGGAAGCAGAGCATTTTACCAATACAATATTCCCCCCCCTAAGGCTTTCTGAGATAAATGTTCCTATGTTTTGTTTTGTTTGTTTTGTTTTGTTTTGTTTTTTTAAAAAAGCTATGTAAACGTGTATCACAACTGCTGGAAACATTCACAGTAAGAGAAAATTTCCAGACCGTTTTTATCCTGATGTGTTATATTCATAGCTAGGTGACTGAGAGACCCAGGCACATCAGACTCAACCAGCTTACATGCCTGAATGTTATAAAAGTCAGGTTACCACGGACGGATGCCTGTGACATTGTTTTGGAAAGGCGTAAAGTGTAGTGAGTGACGCTCACCCAGGTCATTCATGCAAAGTGGGACCTGGAGAACGCTCCAGGAAAGCTGGGGCTTGACAGCTTTGCCTCCTTATTAACACTCCAGCCTCCAAAACCAGGGAAGGGTAGCTGCTACCCTGAAACCGTGAAGAATGTCTCAAGATATTTTATTTGCTTTATGCTGTATAATAAAATAGTGTGAATCTGCCAAGATTAAGACACAGGGGGAAAAATGTGTTTTAACTTCTTCTTGGAATTGTCTTACTAATCCTATATAATAAAAGCCTGATATTATCCCCTGGGGCAGTCGTTTGACCAGGAGTTCCACTGGGAGATGGGGAGTTCAACTGCTTGCTATGACATGCGCTGACCACCAGGGGGTGGCGTGGACCATGGCAGGCATGTGCGACACGGCACTGGCAGTCGGGGGCAGTGGAGGCGCTGGCCCCAATGAGAGCGGGACCCTGGTGGAATGGTGGGGCAGGTGAGAGGGCAGCACCAGGCCAAGGCAGGTGGGACCGGGGCCCTGATCACCCCGCCAATTGCCGTGCAGGGTGACCAGCAGCAGTGGCAGGGGGTGGGGCTGCTGAGGGATCCAAGCAGGGGCGGGGGGGGCCAGCCCTAACCAATCACCCCACAGGCAGGACGGTGGAGCAGGTGAGGGGGAGGCCCAGGCCAAGGCAGGGCTGCAGGTCTGTGAGGCTTGGGGCGAGAGCTGGGGCTGCGAAACTGGGGGCACGAGCTTGGGCCCAATCTCCACAGGCCACCCTGAGGGACCCCACCCATGCATGAATTTGTGCACCAGGCCTCTAGTCCTATATATACTAAAGGCTAATATGCAAATAGGCTGAACAGTGGAACAACTGGAACAACTGAACAACCAAACAGCTAGACGCTATGACGTGCGCTGATCACCAGGGGGCATGTGTGGAACATGGTGAGTATTGGCCGCAATGGGTTGGTGGAGTAAGTGAGCAGGGGCACTTACTCCAGACCAAGGGGGGCACCAGTCACTGTCATTGGGGCGAGACTCTGGTGGTTACTGAAAATTATTTGCTCCCAAGCGCCACAGTCCCACCCAGCGCTCCCACCTGCTGCCAGCACCAGCCCTGCTTGCACCCTCAGCCAGTGCCAAAGCTGCTATTTGCACCCGCTGCCGGTGCCCAACGCCAGTCCTGATCACTAGATGCCATCAGCGGTGTGAGCAGCGGCTGCCAGCCCTGATCACCCCTGAGGGCTGCTCCACCTCCCCCTGCTCCTGAGAGGCGATTAGGGCAGCAGCCGTCACTTGCACCCACTATTGGCGCCAGCTGCAATCGCTCCATGCTGTCAACAGGTGCGAGCAGGGCCGGCACCATCAGCACATGGGAGTGGCAGTGGCAGAAACAGGAACAGGTCTGCCGGCAGACGGGACTGGGAGCCACGGCAGGAGGGGCCAGGTGGGGGCGTGGAGGAAGGGCCGAGACCCATTCCTGTGCCTACCGCAGCCTCACAGCCCACAGTTCCTTTCAAAGTGCACGAATTCGTGCACTGGGCCCCCTAGTTACTTACATGAAATTCACAGTGTGAGGACATGAGAGAGATCCTTTCAGCCACAAAGAAGGACGTGAGACACACACAAACACACACACAAACACCAATATTGGTAAACACACTAGACTTGCCCTGACAAAAATCTCACCAACATTATAAAAGTGACCCCCGCCTCTTCCTGAGATCAATTTATCAATTTAAAGATAACATCCTTTTTCAAGATGCAAACTGAAGGTGGACCAAGGAGACATTTAAAGGCATGACTTTAATATCTTGCCCAGCCAACGTGGCTCAGTGGTTGAGCATTGACCTATCAACCAGGAGGTCATAGTTTGCTTCCCAGGCAGGGCACATGCCCAGGGTGTGGGCTTGGTCCCAGTGGGGCAGCTGATTGATGTTTCTCTCTCATCATTGATGTTTCTATCTTAATCTCCCTCTCCCTTCCTCTCTAAAATCAACAAAAATATTTTTAATAATAATAATAATATCTTAACTGTTGCATACTTGCAATAAATGGCTTATGTGCAAAATAACCCTGATGTCTCTCTGGGAAGGCTACCACTTTTCACAAGGAGTATGTGTGTGTGTCCTTTTTAAAGAAATGACCCTCACCTTTGAGGATAGCTGACCCCCAACAGCTCAATCCAGTCCTTCCCATCCCAGCCACCACACTAACAGCATTCATTTTTCCCTCTTAATTTATTTACTACTGTTCACATACAAAATTGCATTTGTTCAGATTCTTAGTGTTTCTGGTTCTGGGCCAACCTTCATTTAAAAAAAAAAAAAAGACTTCTGTTAAGATGAAAGGGTTCTTCTGTGAAATTAACTGGCTCTTCTAGAATGCTAATGGATCTTTTAGAAACAATCTGATCCCAGTTCCTCAAAAGTGGGTTCTGACAGGAAGTGGAAGTGTGACTAAGAGATAGCTCAGAATCACCAGGAGAAACTTTTTAAAATTACAAAGGGGTAATGTCTGGGGAGATTATGGTTTGAAAAGTGGTCACATCCCATAGGCAACAGCCCCAGGCTGAAATCCACTCCACTGAAAAGGAGCCAGGAATTGTATTATTTCACCTCAACTCGAGTTCACTTTATAGGTCCCATCCAAAATGAA
The DNA here is from genome assembly GCA_004026665.1 of Murina feae. Lineage (NCBI taxonomy): Eukaryota > Metazoa > Chordata > Mammalia > Chiroptera > Vespertilionidae > Murina > Murina feae. Next base: position 442 of record PVJC01031539.1, on the reverse strand, counting down.
GCAGAGTTATTTGTAGCCAAAGTCAAGATAACGGAAGGGAAATAACCCATTTTTGCCTCTATGGGCCTAAATAACTTCATCAGGGGGCTAACAGTTATTTTTCCCTGACTATCCAGACAATTAGACTTTTCAGTGGGATTTTTTTTATTCTCTCTCTAATAAAAACCTAGTCCCTGATCACTGTTTTCTTCAACCCTTAGATTTTCTGTTCATTGTTGATATTAGTTTATTTTAGACAGTGTAGTGACAGCAGGGTACGAGGTACTTTGTATAATTAGATACTGTTGCTGCCTTCAGATTATGTTCTTTAATTATACTAGGCATATGCATTTGTCTCACTCTATCCCACAATAATCTGACTCTTCTCAGCCTCTCCCCGTCCTCTTCCCTCTGCCCTCTACACACACATGCATTCTCTCTCTCTCTCTCTCTCTCTCTCTCT
>PVJC01031538.1:0-20488 GCA_004026665.1 Murina feae | reverse complement strand
CCTCCTGCATGCCACACTGATGATCAAGCCTGAAATCCAGGAATTGAACCATGACCTTCTGGTTCATGAGTCAACACTCAACCATTGAGCCACACAAGCCAGGCTTTAATAATATTTTAAAAAATCTAATTCTACTACATTGTTGACCTTAATTCCTTCCATATCTGGAATGGAATTCATGATAATAGCCATTACCACTTAATACTATTAATTGTGGTCCTTAAAGTATCTCCTGTTTTTATGCATATCACTTGACAAATGATTTGGTTCATTTATAATGAAGCACCAGCACTATGCCTTGAATAGGGAAGGCAGGAGTGGTGCAGTCCAATATTAAATAACCATCACTGTTAGCTAGTCAAGCATGTACACAGAGTCCAGAATCTTTTTATTCAATTGAACAAATATTTATTGAGTTCCTATAGATGCCAGGCATTTTTCTAAGCATGTGGGATACATCAGTGAACAAAATAAATAAAGATCCCTGCCTATACAGAGCTTATGTTCTTTAAAAAAAAAATATATATATATATATATATATATATATATATATATATATATATATATATATATAATGGATTTCAGAGAGGAAGGGAGACACAGAAAATCAATGATGAGAGAGAATTATTGATAGGCTGCTTCCCGCATGCCCCATACTGGGGCTTGAGCCTGCAACCCTGACATGTGCCCTTTACCCTTATGCCCTTGACCAGAATCAAACCTGGGACCCTTCAGTCTGCAGGCCAATGCTCTATCCACTGAGCCGAACTGGCTCGGGCCACAGAACTGATATTCTAGCAGAATGAACACCATACTGCCTTGCTTCAAGTGTGATTCAAGTTAATGTCAAATCTCTTAACTCAGAATGACAAGGAATAAAAGTTTGCAAAGGGTTCCTCTACTCTTCATATCAACCTCACCAACCCTCAGTGGGCAGGGGTCCTGCCATCTAGACTCACTTCGCTGCTCTACCTGGCTATCCTCCTCCCTCCCTCTCTCAGCCAGCAAAGAAAAAAAACATCCTCCCCTCTAGCCCTTCCCTTGCTTTTCTTTTCCTTCCTTGACACCTGCATACTTTCTCCAGGATCCTATCTCTTCGATGCCTCTGGCACATTCAGCTCTATTCCGCTTTAGATGAGTTCTGGGTGTGTGAAATCCTAGCAGTGGAGTATATACAATCAAAGTTTTTACATTGCAAAGACTGACTCCTTCTTGTGTCAATGTTCTTTTTTTATTATTAAATTTATTGGGGTGATGTTGGTTAAAAAAATTATATAGGTTTCAGGTACACTATTCTATAATACGTCATCTGTATATTGTGTGTTCACCATCCCAAATCAAGTTTCCTTCCATCACCATTTATGCCCCTTTACCCTTTTCTCCCTCCCCCACTCCTCATTCTAAAAGTCTGTTTCTTCCTCTGCATTCATTCACTCTGTCAAATGCCCTGTTTCCTGCAGTAGGTGCTATGATCCTTGCAACCAAAGAGAACCAACTTGCAGCAATAATTAAAATAATATTAACAACAGTAGTCAGCGTCATTAAGCACATACTATATGCCAGCCATTGCGCTAAACACTTTAGGCACTTTATCTCATTAGTTGTAGATCTTGTCAGTCACATGTTTTGTAGTTGTTGTTGTGGTTGTTGTTTTTTAATATATTTTTATTGATTACAGAGAGTATAGAAGAGGTAGAGATAGATAACACATGGCCTACTGGGAACTGAGCCCACCACCCGGGCAAGTGCCCTGACAGAGAATCGGACTGTGACCTCCTGGTTCATAGGTTGATGCTCAGCCACTGAGCCATGTCAGCTGGGCACATTTTTAAAAAAATAAATTTATTTTCCTATTTTAAATATTTTGGAATCATTTTATCTGGACGAACTTTTTCAGAAAGTTTGGAAAGCACATGAAAGCACAAAGAAATCCCTATCCCATAATACTGTTAACAAGAGAGCAATGGTTGACATTTTCTTCTTGCTTCCGTCTAAGAAAATTTTTTATTCCCCACTATCACCCAATTCCATTGTCTTCCATTCATACTTTTGCTTCAAATTAGTAAATTATGAGCACAGATACTTGGAAATACAGTAATAACATAGCAATAACACAAGAAACTTCAAATTGCCTATTGAATACAGGGACAATACCTTGTCTGTGTCTTCATCCTCAGCATTTAGTATAGAACCTGCCAGATAGTAAGTGCTAAATGAATCGATGTGTCAAAACCCAGTTTGACTATTTCCACCATTTCAGAGACTGTGGAGGCCTGTAGGGAACAGGACTTTTATAATAAATGTACCTGGAAGCCTGTGGTCCAAGGCCACTTTTACTGGCTATAACCAGAACCAGAAAGTTCCTTTCTATCTAGGCAAAAGATGTGCTTATGCGTACAAAGCAAAGAATAACACAGAGACTCCCAGTAGCAAACTGAACAAATCCAGAGTCATCTGGGGAAAGGTAATTTGTGTTCATGGAAACAGTGGCATGGTTCGTGCCAAATTCCAAAGCAACCTTCCTGCTAAGGTCATTGGTCACAGAATCCTTGTAATACTATACCCCTAAAGGATTTAAATTTACTGAAAAGTAAATACAGGTGGATTTGTTCTCTTGTATTTTTGTTAAAAAGAAAAACTCAATTTTACAGAGTTCTTAACTGGTCTTTCCCTGTTCTATTTTTTAAAAACCCAATACACTTGGAGACTAAACTAAGTTCCATGGAAAGTTCTAGTCGCAGCAGTTGTTAGGCTCACTCAATCTCTGATTCTACAACAACAGTTTTGCAAATTTAAAGTGGCTTTCAGATTGACAAGTCCTGAGGCACTGGGGTATGTTCAAATACCAAACATTTCCTATTATGTTCACTATCCTGTGCTTTAGAAAGACTGAAATGAGAACTGATGTAGACTAGAAATATTCTCAATAGAGTGAAAAGAGAAGAGTTTTCTGGATAAGTTTCAATTTGTCAAAAATTCAATTAACAGGAAACTTCTTATTCCCTGAAAATCATGACAAATCTGTTATGATTAGAAGCTGAAACTGTTCTTATTAAATTTCCTGCAGATCCGCTGCTTAATTTTCTTCAGTCTCTGAGCAAGTCTATGACCATTTGAACTCTGAACAGTTTTTCTAAAATAGTATTTAGGTACGCCGCATCCAAGAACTATTTAGTTTCTGGAATTACTTGGAAAAATTCAAAAGACAAAAGTTGCGCAAATTCAGCACATTCCTTGGACAAGTCAGATAGTGCTGGCTACCAGTTCTGATGCGGTTACATTTCTAGTTAAACCAGAAATTCAAAGTTCAGCTACTCGTTCTTAGAATCTGACATAGTTATTATAATGCTACTTGATGGTTATAGAGATAGAAAATATTGCACTTATAACAAATTCTTAGTTAATAAAATGAACATAAAATAATTACTTGATTATTAAATCAGCTAACTCTGCTTTTAGTGCATTGAATTTTGCACAACCTTATTCAGAACATTACATATTCTCATTCCTAAAGTGCTTTTAAAATTCCAGTGTGGGACTTTTATATATCAGCTGACAAGTAAATACTTTGAGCCAAAGCTTGGTGGAGCTGTGTGCCAACCAACAGTTCCATTTTTTCAGTTTCTCCATCTTCCATATTCTTTTCTTTTAACTTTACAACAGGTTTTTATTTTTGCTTTACTTACATTACAGCATTTGAAACCTAAAGAAATACATTTTCTTTTCAACTTTGGATGTGTATATAAATATCATTTGTCTGGATTCAGCACACTCAATGCCGAGGTTTCTTGGCCTATGTCTGAAATCAAGCTTTGTTGTCTACCCAAGGGCCCCGAGAACATAGAAAATAGCCAGAGTTTACAGTTCTAGGAAAATGAAAAGCAAATGGATTTGGAAAGGAAACCCAGTGAGAAAAAGGATTCGATTCACCTTTGCAGGATCTGTACTGGGAACCCAAGCTGCTTTTGAGGGACATCTGGTTTGTCTTGGGTGGCTGGGACCTCACATCACCTTTGCTTCTGTAGGCAGTACTTCCCTCCTGCCATTCAAAGGCAGTTCCCACAAAAGTTGGCTAAAAGAGTCAATACCCAACTACAGGGCTTGAGGGTTCTCATAGAGGTGGACTCTTTATGAGTCCAGAGGTTCCCAGTCTCAGGATCTGAGGTTTGACTTCCTTCAGTACCCCCAGGGCATGGCAAGATGTTCTGTCCTAAAACCCAGGGGCTGAAAATCTGACCTACACAGGGGAGCAGGGCTCTAGCATTTAGCAGAGGGGCTCAGGTATGTTCTAATGGGAATATCAGCAGTCAGGCTGGCCCAGAAATAGCGAGATAGGCCCAAACTACACACTACACAAAGCTTTTTAACACTACACAAACCTTTCTCCTGCGGTGTTCTGAGCCCAAAATTTAATGCTGCAGGCCTGAGGCAAAATGCCTCCAGAGGAACTATAACAGCTTTAATTCAGACTTGGTTGGTGCTGACCTCAAATTCTTCTCTTGCTATGGTCTTAATCTGGGGCTGGAGGATAGACAAAAGGATTACTGAATCATTTATGAAGGCCTTTGACAAAGAGCAGCTAGTGCCTATGACATGAATGCCCACAGGGTCAAAATCTCAGCTTGTTGGTTTAACAAAAGAATCCAAAAGTTAAGACACAGAAAACATACTGGACAAGATTGGTCTAGAATCCTTAAACAGCTTATGGAAGAAATCTACTCTGAGCAATTTCTCAGTCTCACACTCACTTCTAGGAAGATGTTGCTACTGGTTATGAGCATTTTCCTGTGGGTTAAGTGTGGGCCTTGCACCCTTCCCCAGCCTGCCAGGGAGGCAGGCAGTCACACACATTCCTGTGGTCCCCAGCCAGCCTGTTTACCCTACAGGTCCCTGTAGGGCCTATAGGGATCTGGGGAATCTGGCTTCCTGCTTTCAATTGAGAATCCAGAATCTGAGCCCACAAGACGAACCTACAGAGGAACCCAAGATGATGGACACCAAGCTGCGTGAGTCTCAGGAGAGAGTAGCCCCAACATATGAGCTGAGGCACTTAAAGAGGTGTATGTGGAATGAGGAGGGAAGTACTGCCAGGCTTTCATCTTCCCTTCTAGTATGCTAGAAACAGAAGCTAACCCTAAGATGTAGGAGAAGGCAGGCAGACACGAAAATGGAAAACCATTTCATTTTGTAGACCGTTTTTCCTTTTAAGCTGGAATGGCTTGAGAGAAAAAGTCTGTGCCTGAGAGCCTACTTTTGCTCTTCCTGGACTAATTATAGTAGCAGCTATAGTCTGTGCAGTTCAACTCCAAAAAACTGGGCTTCTGGAAAGCAGCTTCCTGGGCAAGGAGAATAAGTAGAAGGAGGTAGACCTAAGGGTCCTTGGTAATGAGGAATACCAAGGGCTCCTGAAAGCGGAAGTCATTAACACCTGCTCCTTGGAAGGACCATTCATACCCAATGATCTAAGGAACCAGGCTGGCCAGCTGAGGTAGAACCCATGGGGTTCTATCAGAAGGTGCAGCCAACACCAAGGCCAGGTAGTCACTTGGGATACCTTGAAATGTGGGCAGGCTTCTTGGACAAGCGGCCCTGTAAGTACTGGAAGATGAATTGGGGATGGGATGCCCAGAGGGACTGGCAATAAAAAAAAAGCCAGCACTATTCAAAACAGTATTTGAATACTTTAGCTAAGAAAAAGGCTCCTTATCCTCTTAATCCACACCTAGAATTGCACATTGTTCTTATTTCATAAGAATATGAGTGAAAAAATGAAAATGCAGATTCTAGAGATAAATCGAGATTCACAAACTTAATACAATTGAGAAAAATGTAGAAATAAGATAAGTTGTTGGTCACAGCTTTATAAATGTTCTATAGATCTCTCTCAAAAGCAAAACTTTAGGTTCTTCCTTCCTGATCTGCATCTGCGTGGAGTTGCTGCCAAGATTTTCGTGAAAACCCTCACGGGGAAGACCACTTTTAAGGTTGAACCTTTGGATACAATAGAAAATGTAAAGGCCAAGATCCAGGATAAGGAAGGAATTCCTCCTGATCAGCAAAGACTGACCTTTGCTGGCAAGCAATTGGAAGACGGACGTACTTTGTCTGACATACAACATTCAAACGGAATCCACTCTTCATCTTGTGTTGAGGCTTCCTGGTGGTGCTAAGAAAAGGTGAGGAGGAAGCTGGTCTTGCAAGAAATGTCAGGCCATAAAACCAAACAAAGCCCTGGGAGAAGGGTAGATGAAAAGTTGCACTACCTCCAGGGCCTCATGGGAGGGAACATGATTGCAAAACAATGAACTCGAGAGGCAGTTGTAAGGCAAGATTCCCACATGTTTCCCCACTCTGATTTGGGATTTGGGACAACCCCAGAGTCTGCGTGTGTTATTAAAACTGATTTCTCCACTTCTTCAAAGAGTCGCTTAGTTTTTTTGGTCTTTCTGCAACAAAGGAAGAAGAAGTCTTACACTACTCCCAAGAAGAATAAGCATAAGAGAAAGGTGAAGCTGGCTGTCCTGAAATACTACAACATGGATGAGAAAGGCAAAATCAGTCGCCTTCGTGGGAGTGCCCTTCAGATGAATGTGGTGCTGGAGTTTTTCCGGCGAGCCACTTTGACAGACATTATTGTGGTCTGACCTATTGCTTCAACAAGCCAGAAGACAAGTAATTGTATTTGGGTTAATAAAAGACACAAACTAACATTTGGTTGTTGAATTTTATTCCAGTAAACGTTTTTTTTAAGCATCAAAAGTTGATGGATCAAATTAATAAACTATACTTTGGCAAAATAATTCCATTATATTTAATATCAGCTGTCTAGATAATAAACCAGTTTGTGTTTCTGTCAAAAAAAAAAAAAGCAAAACTTTAGCTTCAAAAATGAGAATGATGAAATTTGTCTCTCAGAAGGCAAAATGTTTTGCTTTCTTATTGCTACTAACCAACCCATTTTAAGACAAATGGCAAGTATGGCTGGTGTATTTGTTTCCCAGAGGTGTTGTAACAAAGAACCACAAACGCAGTGGCTTAAAAGAACAGAAATTCATTTTCTTACTGTTCTGGAGGCCACAGGTCCAAAATGTAGGTGTCAGTAGGGCCCTCTTCCCTCTGAAGGAAAGATCCCTTCCTTGCTTCTGGTGCTTGCTGGTAGTCCTTGTTGTTCTTTAGCTTGCAGCTCCATCACTCCAAGCTCTGACTCCGTTTTTACCTGGCCTTCTTCCTTACAGGTCTTCTTATAAGGACTCCAGTCATTGATTTAGGGCTCACCCTAAATCATTTTAACTAATTACATCTGCAAAGACCCAAATAAGGTCACATCTGGAGGCTCCAGGCGGACACGAATTTGGAGGGCACTATTCACTCCACTAAAGCTGGGTTCATGGGTCATGGGTGAGATTTCTTGAAGTCCAATTGTTAACTCTAAATCAGGTAATTTGGGGGTTAAACATCAGAAATTTGCTCAGATTAGCTCAAGTAAAAGGGATTTTTATTGTAAAGAAATAATTATGTGGAGTCCAAGGAAAACTGAACATTCAAGACAAAAATTAGGGCAACTCAAGTTTCCTTAGTATATACATATGTAGAGAGTTAAAGGCCGTTGCCATTTTTCACTATTATAATTCAGCTGAAAGTTCCATCTGTTGCTGAGTCTTAGTTCCCAGACAGCCTCTCTCATGATATTTTGTTTGGCTCAGCTCAGCCTGTGAATGGCATTTTCCTGGTTCAGGTATCACTACAGGCTCAGTCAGCTCTGTGTGTGTGTGTGTGTGTGTGTGTGTGTGTGAGAGAGAGAGAGAGAGAGAGAGAGAGAGAGAGAGAGTGTATTTGCAGGCCCCGACCAGGTACAACCAATGAAAAAATAAGTAAGTGGAACAACATATCAATCTCTCTCTCTCATATCAGTAAATAATTCATTTTTTTGTTAACCCTCACCAGAGAAGATTTTTCCATTGCTTTTTATTTTTTAAATATATTTTATTGATTTTTTACAGAGAGGAAGGGAGAGGGATAAGAGTTAGAAACATCGATGAGAGAGAAACATCGATCAGCTGCCTCCTGCACACCTCCTATTGGGGGTGTGCCCGCAACCAATGTACATACTCTTGACTGGAATTGAACCTGGGACTTTTCAGTCCGCAGGTCGACGCTCTATCCATTGAGCCAAACCGATTAGGGCTTTCCATTGCTTTTTAGAGAGAGTGGAAGGGGAGACAGAGAGAGAGAAACATCAACGTGTTGGTTGCCTCCCACATGCGTCAGGACCCAGCCAGGGATCCAGCCTACAACCAAGGTAATGTGCCCTTGATTGGAGTCTGACCCAGAATCCTTCAGTCTACAGGCCAATGCTCTTATCTACTAAGTCAAACCATGTAGGGTCAGTAAATAAAAATTTTTATAAAAAGAGTTTGCAGAGGGGAGACAATGATTATCCTCTCTAATACATTTTGATGAATGAATCTCTTTTGTGTTTAATGTAATATTTGTCATAAGTTTTACTTTCTTCTTTTTAAAATATATTTTATTGATTTTTTACAGAGAGGAAAGGAGAGGAATAGAGAGTTAGAAACATCAATGAGAGAGAAACATTGATCAGCTGCCTCCTGCACACCTCCTACTGGGGGTGTGCCCACAACCAATGTACATACTCTTGACTGGAATTGAACCTGGGACTTTTCAGTCCGCAGGCCGACGCTCTATCCACTGAGCCAAACTGGTTAGGGCATAAGTTTTACTTTCTTAATTAGTTCAATCATATAAACAATAGGTTGACATCCCAAGCTTTATAATAAAAATACACTATAATGTGATTATTCAAAGTTTAATTTCCCAGAAAATTCTTTCAGTCCTATAACTATGTATTGTCCTAACACTGGCAACTTGAGAAAGGGATGCAAAGTGGCCATATAAAGTATAACTCTAAATAATTTCTCACTTTGCTAACACAATTAGAAAAAAATATCAGGAGACTTTGGGGGATATTACTTCAAAAATATTAAAGTCTAATTTTTTTGGAAAATTTTTGAATTTGTCTTATTGCTTTTTCTCTTCTGGACCTCAGGTGCCCTTAATTGGATTAATCATAATTCTTGGGTTAAAATGAACATATGAGAAGTCATTATTCTGCCCCAAAATAAAGCTTTAATAAGAATATATCAGTCCAACTGGCATGGCTCAGTGGTTGAGCGTCGACCTTTGAACCAGGAGATCATGGTTTGAATCCCAGTGAGGGCTCGATCCCCAGTAGGAGGCATGCAGGAGGCAGCCAATCAATGATTCTCTCTCATCTTTGATGTTTCTATTTCTCTCTCTTCCTTCCTCTCTGAAATCAATAAAACTATATTTAAAATATATATATAAATATCTACCCATGGCCCTGGCAGGGTAGTTTAGCTAATTAGAGCATCATCCCAATACACCAAGGTTGCAGGTTCAACACCTGGTCAAGGCACATAAGAATCAACTAATGGCTTCATAAATAAGTGGAACAACAAATTGATGTTTCTCTCTCTCTCTCTCTCTCTCTCTCTCTCTCTCTTTCTTCCCTCTCCCCTTCCCTCCCCTCCCTTCCTCGCTCTAAGATAATTTTTTTAAATTAAAGATAAATAAATTGAAGATATATGCGTGGAGACCAGGATATTAGACAGAATTCAAATAAAATCTTTAAATTACTATGACAAACAAGTTAATCATTAACATCTTGGTCATACTAGACTAAAATGATTCAGACTTCTTTTTTTCCCTTTAGCAGTCATGCCATTTCATTCAATACAGATAGATATGTTATTATCATGTGCCAAAATTATTTAAGTTTTAACAAATGTAAACCAAGGTGTCAGTGATAGCTGGGACAACGTTAACATTAAAGTATAATATTTTTTAAATTTCATAGTGAATATGACATATTGTTAAAATTTCTCTGTGACCAGAGGTACATGGATATTCATATTTATAGTTTGTAAGATTATTCAGGATAGATTTTAGTAAGTTACATTTCAAATTGAAAATCAAGTAAGTAATTTCAGAAAAATAGAATAAACACATTTTAAAACATTGCTTTAAATATCTTAAATATTTTTGCAATTTTACCTGTTTGGTTATATTTTTACCTTAGTTCACTCTCACTATAAATCACTTTAATTTCCTAGTACCCCAATTCAGCTTTTTAACATATCACTGTGCTCAATATCTACAGCATTCAGTATGAACACAATTTATCTTCTACCTTCATCTTCTCTTGGTCACTCCTACAAACTCTATACCCTAGAACTGCACTGGCCACCTATGGCTATTTAGATTTTAAAACTTGAATTAAATTAAAACTTTAGTAGCCACTTTTCAAGTATTACAGAGTCACATGTGGCTAGTGGCTACTGGACTGGACAATGCAGGTATGGAACATTCCCACTGTTCCAGAAATTTCTATTGGACAGAACTGCCCTAGAGTTTGGATCTAGAATTTCTATATAGTTAGAATTTGTGGCTAGCAGTATGGTTGAAATATGGGTTTAGGGATTTATTCTGAAACTGCATTAGATGTCATTTTGTACATAAATTGTATGATTAGATGTGCGAATATGGGAGGGGGGCTGATAGTAATTATGTGGGGGTAGAATAAGGCCCAAAAAGCCATTCCTTTATTCAATCATTGTTATAACTACACCCCGCGCCCCACCCCTCAAAAATATTGCACTTAATTTCCTCCAGGGCTTTGTTCATCTTGTAGTTATCTCTATTAGCTATTGCCCTTCCCACAACTACTCAGCAAAATAACTCACCATTCAAGGCCCAGCCTCAAATGATCTTTCCTTTGGGAAGTTACCATAGCACTTCTCCTCTAGGTTCACAGACAATGTAGTTCAAAACTCTATTACCCTATATAATAAAAAGGTAATATGCAAATAGACCCCACACCCTCACAAGATGGCTGCCTACAACCAGACAGGCAGGGGGTTAGTGAGGGACAAATGACGGAACAGCAGGCTGCGTGGGGCGACCAGGTTGGCGGGGGAAGGGAGGCCGTGAGGAGCCCCCAGGCTGGGAGGGGCCAGCAGGGGGGGCAGTAAGAGACAACCAGGCTGGCAGTGGAAGCGGGGGGGACAGTAAGGGGTGACCGGGCAGGCAGGTGAGCCATTAGGAACCAGCGGTCCAGGATTGTGAGAGGGATGTCCGACTATAAACTGGCAGTTAGACATCCCCCAAGGGGTCCTGGATTGGAGAGGGTGCAGGCTGGGCTGAGGGGACCCCGCCCCTGTGCACAAATTTTGTGCATCGGGCCTCTAGTTTATCTTAACTAATAAAAGCATAATATTGAAATTAACCGTTTCTCTGAGACGGGGTAAGCCACGCCCACCAGCCAATCAGAGCGGCTGTATGCAAATTAGCCCAGCCAACATGGAGGCCGCCACTCACAGACCTGAGTAAACGGCAGCTTCCATTGCGGCAGGAGTGAAAGTGAAACTGCGCCCGCTCCGCTTAAACTGGCTCTAGCGAAACACACATTTGCAACATAATAACAGTCATAGAATCCTTGGGAGCTGAAGGAAACAGCAGGCCTAAGAGTAACATTGTCTCATTATAGACGTGGCAAGGTGAAGCAGAGAGAAGGCTTCCTTAGTACGAGTACTAGGAGGCCTCGCTTTAAAGGAACAGTGTATCAATTATAGAAGATAAACAAACCCCAGAAACCTGCGTCCAGCCAGCCTTGCTGGGACATTGGGTCAATGGGAGCTGTGGGCAGCCTTAAAGCCTGAAAGCGCCAATCAGCCCGTCACCCATGCTGGCCACAACCCAATGGGGTGAGGGACGTTCCTGGGGGGCTTGGCCAGCCTGCACACAGCCATCAGCCCGTCACCCAGGCTGGTCAGGCACACCAGCAGGTGGACATCCCCTGAGGGGTCCCAGACTGTGAGAGGGCACAGGCCGGGCTGAGGGACCTCCCGAGTGCACAGAGCAGCTGCAGGGCGGAACAGCGCAGGACCCAGGACCCGTGAGTGGGAAAGAGGCAGCAGGGTTGGCGGCCTGCTTGGCGGCTGCCCAGGCCCCTTGCAGGGCATTGGGGAGCGGGAAAGAGGCGACGGGGGTCGGGGGCCTGCTTGGTGGCTCCCCAGGCCCTTTGGGGGCCACAGGGGAATGGGAAAGCAAGCTCTTGGGGGCTGGGGGGCTGCTTGGCGGCTTCCCAGGTCCCTTCCAGGGATCAGGGAGCAGGAAATGGCTGGCCTGACCATGAGGCGGGATTTTCCCTGCTTTCTGGTGGCTGGAGGAAGATGGGCAGTAGGCAAGCTTGGGAGGCAGGCAGCACCAGTCCTGGCCACAGCTCAAAAAAGAGAACAACATGCTGGGGAGGGCAAGAGTCTGAGAGATCAACATAGAGGGGGTGCCTGCTCCAAGCCTGGGGGGGCCCCCCAGCAGGTAGACACACACAGGAGGACTGTTCTGAGCCTGAGATGCGGCTGGGGGCAGGTCCCCAGTGGCGACACACACACACACACACACACAAAAGGCACCTGGCAGACTGGGGCCATTATAGGACATCCACTGAGGGGTTCCAGACTGTGAGAGGGGGAAGGCTGGGCTGAGGGACCCCCCCGCTTCCCCCCCCCCATGCACAAATTTCGTGCACTGGGCCCCTAGTATATATATGTAAGCCTAAGTGACTGTTACAACCGAAGGACCTGTCAATTGGTCGCTATGACATGTCCTGACCACCAGGGACCAGATGCTCAAAGCAGGAGCTGCCACCTGGTGGTCAGTGCACTCCCACAGCCAACCTCCCACAGTCCCTCCCTGCAGCAGACCGCCCGATCAGTCCCAATCGGAACTCGGCGAGATAGCCCTGATCAGATCCAATCTCCAGCCAGGCCAAGGGACCCCACCTGTGCATGAATTTGTGCACTGGGCCTCTAGTAGAATATATTACAGCCTTGCCTCATTGTATGTCTGATTCCTCCAGTAGATCCTGACCCTGCCAAGAGCAGAGACTTTGTCTTTGTTTTTAAAATATTTTCCCAGTGCTTAGTACAATGCCTTGCAGGAGTTCAGTAACTGTTTGTTAAAGTAGCTTTTAAATAGCTTGGATGTCTAAAAGATATTCTAACACTAAATCTGCTGCAAGCATAGTCCTCCTCCTCTCAATTAGTGGTTACTTTACCTTAGTAACTCAGGTCTAAATTTTCTAGAGACTTGACAAATGTTAACCTATTTATTCCTCATAATGGCCCTTTGAAATAAAAACTATTATCCCTGTTTTACAGATGAGGAAAATGCACAGAAAGATGAAGAAATTTGTGCAAGATTGTGTAGCTCATGGAACCTAAATCATATAATGTCTCTTCTCTGTTTGAAACACTCCAATAATTCTTCCATTTCAGTCACAGTACAAGCCAAAGGCTCAAAAGTTATATATAATCTGCATCTCCCCTGCTGTGTTTTCCTCCAGCAATTTATTTATTTATTTACATTATCTCTCCCCAGATTAAGTTCCATCAAAGCAGGCAGGGATTTTTGTCCCCTTCCCCACTGCCGATTTTTTTCTCAGTGCCCAAAACAATGCCTTGAATACTAGGCCCTCTTAAAATAATTATTGCACAAATTATTCTATCTAATTTACTGTAAGTGAAAACAAATGTTTAAGAAAAGAAGTAAAAACAGGAATTACAAAATTCTTGAATTTTAGAATGATACAACTTATGTGTTATAATTCTTGGGGATTACTAACTTTTGAGTTCATAAAGTCAAACAATATTAACAAAAAAATAAATTGTGTAAAATCAAAATTTGTCTTACTGGCTGGTGTGACTCAATGGTTGAGCATGGGCCCATGAATCAGGAGGTTAACATTTGATTCCTAGTTAGAGCACATGCCCAGGTTGCCAGATGGATCCCCAGTAGGGGGCGAGCAGGAGGCAGCTGATGGGTGTTTCTCTCTCATCAATATTTCTATATCTCTATCCCTCCCTCTTCCTCTCTCCAAAGTCAATAAAAATATTTTTTAAAAATAATAATAATATTTGTGTACATATACAAACTCCATTTAATGGGTAAATTACTGCAAGAATGAAAATGAAAAGCATCAGTCTTTTTAAAAAATATATATATATATATACATTGATTTCAGAGAAAAAGGGAGAGGGAGAGAGATAGAAACATCAATGATGAGAATCATTAATTGGCTGCCTCCTGCATGCCCCACACTGGGGATTGAGCCTGAAATCCTGGCATACGCCCTTGACCAGAATCAAACCCAGGATCCTTCTGACTGCAGGGGGATGATCTATTCACTGAGCCAAACCAGCTAGGGCAAAGCATCACTCTTCATTAGTACCCCGCTCTTACTGACCACCCAACAAAAGCATCACTCTAGTTATTTAAATCACATTAAAAAAAAAAAAACAACAAACACACACACATAGTGAAAGGGACAAGCTAAAAAGAGTAGGTTTTGGGAAATTTAATAGTTTGGATAAAAACAACCTTGAATGGAGTCTGCCTGCTACACTATCTAGATGCCCAAGAACAAAGCACAGACTTTTAGGCAGAATTCTAGCAAATCAGCAACTGTAGCAAGATCACTGGAATCTCCCTTGTGTAATACCGGAAAAACAATTCAGTGAGTGCAGTTACCTTTAACATTTAAGACCAAGTAAAGGATGTGGGAAGGCCCAATGGATACCCATCGAGAATAATTTAAATAAAGAATCGCATATCATTTTAAACTATGTCAGTTTCAAGAGCTGAAAGCTATTTCATCTTAACTGTGGTTTTTTTCCCCAAGACCATCTTCTCCAATTATGTGCTTCTCGGGTTCATTTGCTCACCTTTTTACATTAAACTGCTCAAAGCCACTGCATTGGGTTTTCCTCTGGATGGAAGAAAAGATCATTCTTTGGCATATTTATAACATTTTTTAAAAATGAATGTTTCCATATTCACGAGAACCATCCAGCTAACTTTTAAACGTGCTCATGTCTGGGTTCCACGGTTTGGGAGTGGAGCCCAGGAACCTACGTTTCAGACCACTCTTTGAGAACCACTCGACTCTGATATTTTCCTATTTTTACGGCTTTCGAAATATTAATTTTAGAAACATAAAGAGGAGAGGGCTCAACGCCCGCCCGTGGTTGTCAGAAGGTGTAAGCAGGAGCAGCCCCCGTTGTGCCAAGTCGCACAACTTCTCCTCCGTTCGCAGACCTTGTGTTCCTAGGAGAAGAGCAGTTCATTTTCACCGAGAAATTCACCGCTTTCCACCAGCTCCGTCCACGTCCCTCAGGACGACTCCCCAAAAGCCACGAGTCATTTCCGCGCCCCAAGTTACAGCCCCGCGCGTCCTGCGCGCCCTCGCCCGGCCGCGGGCGCCCGCGCTTCCCGCCAGCCGGCTGCTCCGCTCGCCCTCGGGGCCGCGTCTTCCCCCGGCGCTCGGCGCCGCAGGTCTTGGCGCCAACCGGGTGGCGGCGCTGTCCGCCCCACGCGCGGCGCCCGGGCCCGGGGGAGGCGGGGGCTCGGCGGGCGGAGGAAGGGGCGGGAGCGCGCGCGCGCCCTGCTCTCGCGTGCTCTCGCTCGGCTCGCGCGACCCGCCGGCGTGTGTGCGCGGTGTCGGCTCCGGGGGCTCGGACGGCCGGGCGCGCGCCGCTGCGAGGGGCGTCCGGGTCCGGGTCCGGGTCGGCGGGCCCGGCCGGCGCGAGGGGCGGGCGGGCGGACGCGCCGCGGGGGTTCCGGGCGGACACACGCGCGCACGGTCCCGGAGGAGCCTTCTCCGAGGCTGCTCTTCCCCGGCCGGACGGAGAGCGGCAGTGTCTCCCCGCCCAGCGCACACTCGCCCCGCGTCTCCCCCCGCGGCGGCGGCTCCTCCTCGGCACCGCCAGCCCCAGCGCCGCTCCGGGGCGGGAGGCGGCGGCGGCGGGACCCACGGAGCCGCTTTGTGTGCAGCCCGGCGAGGGGCGGCGGCGCAACCACCTGACAGAGGCCCGGGCGCTCGATGCACCTTCCGCCCGCATGAGGAGGAGGAGGTAAAGGCGGCGGCGCGGCTCCCGCCCTAGGCTGGTGGAGGGAGGGGACGGAAGGGGAGATCGGAGGGGGGGGCGCGGGGCCGAGGCCCGGCGGGGCCGCCCGGAGGTGCCGGTGAGGCCTTGGCAGCGCGGGGCGGCGCTCGGGGGCCGGGGGCGACCGAAGCCGCCGGGGTCCCTGAGCCCAAGTTGAAGGAAGAAAACGTGAAGTGCGGGGCCGCGTCAGCCTCTTCCTTGCGTGGGGCTCGGGGTGGAGGGCGGCTTGTTTTCCCCTCCCGCGGGGGTGGGGAGCGGGGCAGCGGAGGGGCAGCGGCGCCGGGGGTCCGGAAGCGCGGCCCGGCGAGGGCGATCGTCCCCGGGAGCCGCCGCTGCGTGCGGGTCCGGTCGGGTCCCTAGTTTTGCGGCCTAAGCCGAGCCCTATAGGCCTCGCGTCTCCTTTCCCGAAGGCGACCGGCCGTGCGGGGCACTCCGCGTTCCTCTCCGCTGGAGCCGGGGCCTCGGGGGGCCTCGCCGGACTCCCGAGGCCGCCAAACTTGGGCCCTCGGTGCTTGGGGATGGGTTTCATTGTGAAAGAAGGAATGGGAAACTCCTGGCGCTTCCTCGGCCGCAGTGGCGGCTGCCGGGGAGCCCCGTGGGCTCGGGGCTCGGGGGCCCGCGGGGGTGGGGGCGGCGGGGCGGCCGCCACGCTCCCAGCCCCGGGAAAGGAGCGGGTGGCGGGGCCGCCGCCGCCGCGTCCCCGGCCTCCCGGGAGGGAGAGGGCCCTTTGCAGATGAGAGGTTTTTGAAATGAAAAAAGAGGTTACAAAGTCGCCCCTTTGCCGCTGAACTTTTGTTTTCTGACCGATAGAGGCCGGTAGAGGACTGTGAGAGAAAAGTTGTCCCCCAGGATGGACTTCGCGGCGCAGCCCAAGCCTGCCACTGCCCTCTGCGGCGTGGGGGGTGCGGACGGCAAGATCGCTTACCCTCCGGGGGTCAAGGAGATCACCGACAAGATCACCACCGACGAGATGATCAAGCGGCTGAAGGTGAGTGTCGGGGCGGCGTGCCCACCTTCCTGGGAGTGAGGTGGGAGGTGCCCCCGCCGGGTGTCCCCGCTGCCAGGCCTGCGGCAGGTTCACCTACCAGGGGTTTCTAATAGCTCATCGCCTTCTTCACCCTCCCCCAGCCGCCAAGGTATTGTGCTCTCCTGGCTTATCTTCGTTTTCCGTTTCTGTTTTTTTGGCTTATCTTTGAATAATAGGTTGGGGGGTAGGGGAGAGGGCGATAACCATTATGCGAAATTAAAAGGAGTGTT
Organism: Murina feae; assembly: GCA_004026665.1. Taxonomy (NCBI): domain Eukaryota; kingdom Metazoa; phylum Chordata; class Mammalia; order Chiroptera; family Vespertilionidae; genus Murina; species Murina feae. The sequence continues at coordinate 3,188 of PVJC01031538.1, read as the reverse complement.
ATGTGTGTGTGTTTTAATCTTAATTTTTTTTTAAGCATAAGAATTCAACTTTTAAAGTTGCCACCCCGTCTCCCCCAGAAATAGTTAAGAGAATACTGTTCAAAGTAGCTTGCAATCTTAAGTGTAGGTAATAATTAGTCTAAGAAGTCCCATTTTCATCAACTTCTGAAGAGACTTAAGTACGAAAGGTATTTTTTTTGTCACAATTTTCTAATTTCCACAAACTTAAGTGTGTATATAGTATGGTTAAACTTTGACAGAAGGTACTGACTTCAAAATTCAGAAGTAAGGTGATGTTTTAGGTCCATATGTTCAAAGGGGTTGTAAGAAAAAGTATTACGCCTTCTTTTATAAAGACTCGTTTTTATTTAGTTTAGCAAGGGGAAGGGAGACCTTTTTTCTGCCTGAGGGCCATATGGATATTTATAACATCATTCGTGGGCCATACAAAATTATCAACTTAAAGATTAGCCTGCTATGTTTGCTCAAACGTTCAATTAACTCACCGCCAGTGCCTTGGCAGGGCCAGACCAAATGGTGGGCTGGATGTTCTCCACCCCTGGTTTAAAGCGTGGTGGTCTTAAGGTCCAGGGGGAACCTTTCAACTTCATGTTGGTCAGTTTTTTGCTGTGTTGCATGGCCAGGTTGTGGCCACAGCCTTCCAAAGTAAGTTCCATTCTTAAGGGATCAGCTTGATGCAGTGGTTCTCAACCAGGGCGTCTTTGACCCCTGGGGGACATTTGCTAATACTGAAAACATTTTGGTTGTCAAAATTGGGCCTAGATTGAAGCAGGGACTCCAGCTAGGAAATTGTTAATAGTAGTCTAGGTGAAAGGTATTAAAATCTTGAAGTAGGGCTATGAGAGTAGGAGTAAAGAAGTAGGGAATGATCCAAGAGACATTTCAGAGTTAGAATCAGACGTGGTGGGAGGCGACTTGGTGAAATGTATTTTTAGGGGAAGATCTTGCCCCTTTGCTCTTAGAGCTCAGCATGGTGCCTAGTAAATGTGCACAGTGTTGTGAGTGTTTAATGAATACTTTAAGTATTCTTTTAGTTCATGTTTAAAATCTAACAATTTGTTACCTCTTTGGAAGGAATAGGACACAATACCGTCCATTAAAATAACTCTTGCCCTGGCCAGGTAGCTCAGTTGGTTAAAGCATAGTCCTGAGATGCCAAAATTATGGGTTTGATCTTGGTCAGGGCACATACAAGAATCAACTAGTGAATGAATAAATAAATACAATAACAAATTCTCTCTATCCCTTCATCCCTTTCTAAAAGTCAATAAATAAAAATTAAAAATATAGGTAAATATTGATACTAAAGATTATATATGAAGGTTTTAAATGTTTCTTTCTTTCTGCAAAACAAGTTATTCTGATGAAAAAATGCAGTAGTTAGCAATTGAAAGTTATTTCCCCAATAAAATACTACATGCCATAAAAGTAATGGACCATTTTCCTACAAATGAAAGCAAAGGTCTTATTAGTTACTGAAATCACACATTACTGGGTTCCAACTTCATTTTAATTGATGTTTGAGTGTTTTGAGATGCTGAAAAATTATGAAATATAAGACATAAGTAAAATATTTATGGGTTTTTTTTATTTTACTCATTAAAAATATTAAAACTTGAAGTCTAGTGTTGGATAATCTGGTTTAAAAGTTATAACTATATATACGTTTTCCACTTGAAAATGGATTAAATATCAGAAATACTGTTAACCATAAATGGACATAGAACCAAGTTTAGAATGAGCATTGGGTTAGAATATTCATTATGAGTTATTTTGGAAGTTAAAATTGACATATATATTAACTAATTTGAGTGTCCTATGCTAAAATTTTGCTTTTCTCAAGAATTCTTGTCCTGGCAGGTATGGCTCAGTGTAGTGTTAGCCTGCACACCAAGGGGTCACGGGTTCGATTCCCAGTTGAGGGCACATGCATTGGATTGAGGGTTCGCTTTCCATAGGGAGGCAACCAATCAATGAATCTCTTTCACATTGATGTCTCTCTCTCTTCCTTTCTCTGAAAAAGCAATGGTAAAAATATCCTCAAGTGAAGATTAACAGAACAAAAAAAAAGAATTCTGAAAATTTTGTTTTCCTCCCACCTTTCTAAGTGTATTTTGACTTAGTATTATTTTGAGTTTTTAGGAATCCTTGTTTTGTTAAAAAAAAGTATTGCTGTCTCATTTGAAGTGTGGATTTTTAAACAGTATTTAACTGTATTTTTGATAGTGTTTGTTAGATCCTTAGTTATGAGCAAATTTTATAAATTTAGTAATTATTACATTGCAACAATGTTCAAATGCTAAATAAATACAAAGAGAGCTTAAAGACAAGTAATATCATGGCCAATGGATTTCAGAGATATTTGGTCTAATTCTCTTATGTTTAAAGAATAGAACAAGCATATTTATAGTGAAAACATAATTTTAGAGTCAAGAAGGTTCTTAAAAGAAGTTGCGTAACTCCCATTTTACAGATGACAAAAAGGCCCAAAGTGGCCTAGTAACATTTACCAAGACCAATAGTCATAAGGCAGTTTAGTGGCACAGCCAGAGCAGTAGCATTATATTTTTACTAGGGGCCCGGTGCACAAAAATTTGTGCACTCGGGGTGGAGGGAGTCCCTCAGCCCAGCCTGTACCCTCTCACAGTCTGAGACCTCTCAGTGAATGTCCTATGATGGCCCCAGTCTGCCAGGCGCCTTTTGTGTGTGTGTGTGTGTGTGACCACTGGGGACCTGCCCCCAGCCGCATCTGAGGCTCTGAGCAGTCCTCCTGTGTGTGTCTACCTGCAGGGGGCCTGCCCCCAGGCACACCGTCAAGGCTTGGAGCAGGCACCCCCTCTATGTTGATCTCTCAGACTCTTGCCCTCCCCTGCATGTTCTCTTTTTTGAGCTGTGACCGGGGCTGGGTGCTGCCTGCCTCCCAAGCTTGCCTACTGCCCATCTTCCTCCAGCCACCAGAAAGCAGGGAAAACCCCGCCTTGTGGTCAGGCCAGCCTTTTCCTGCTCCCTGATCCCTGGAAGGGACCTGGGAAGCCGCCAAGCAAGCCGCCAACTCTTTCCCACTCACCCGTCCCCTGCTGCCTTCCTTTCCCCCTTCCCGGTGCCGCCAAAGGGTCTGGGGAGCTGCCAAGCAGGACCCTGGCCCCTGCAGCCTTGCTTTCCTGCTC
>PVJC01031537.1:0-20502 GCA_004026665.1 Murina feae | reverse complement strand
CCTTCCCACCCCCCAGTGCACGAACCCTGAAGGGGCTGTGGGCAGCCTGAAAATGGCTCTCAGCCCCTCACCCAGGCTGGCCAGGCATGGCAAAGGTGGACATCCCCCCCGAGGTGTCCCAGACTGCAAGAGGGCACAGGCCGGGCTGAGGGACCCCCACCCCCCGAGTGCACAAATTTTTGTGCACCGGGCCCCTAGTATATATATATTCTCCATAAGCAACCAGTCAACCATTTGACCAGTCTCTGTGATGTGCACTGACCACCAGGGAGCAGACGCTCAATGCAGGAGCTGCCCCCTGGTGGTCAGTGTGCTCCCACAGTGGGAGCTCTGCTCAGCTGACTGATGGGCGCCAGAATCTGTGCTCACTGCTGGCAAGCGCAGCTGTGGAGGCACAAGCCTTTCCCAACTCCATGGCAACACTACTGAGAGACAGCTGTGGCAAGTGCAGTAGGGCACAGCACCCAGGCTGGGCTCAGGCTCCTCCCCAGTCACCTGCTGCTTCACACACTATTACATCCCTCAGGGGATATCAGACATCCCCCAAGGGGTTCTGGTTTATGACAGGGGGCAGCAGTTATAATTTCCCTTAGATAATTTTGTTTGATATTTGATATATGAAATGTCAAAGCCGAGGGACCCCACCAGTGCACGAAACCAAGCACCAGGCCTCTAGTAAATATATAATCAAGTGTGTTTCCAAATATCTTCATAAATAAAGATTTATTTATTAAAGCTATATTATTTTGTATTCCTGTGTTAGATAAGTAGAACATCAAGAAAATTACGGCAGAATCAAACAACTGTTAAGTACTAGAATACTTAAATGTTAAAATTATTTCTAATAAAGAACTCAAAAATATGGGATAATTTCTATCTTTTTGTATTAAGATAACTATATACTGCATTTGTGGCTTTTGCAAACATAGCTATAATTACCCCTGGCATTGTATTCTCCCTGTCTTTCTTCCCCACTTATTAAAGCTATTTATTTACAACAAATACTTCGCTTGCAAACATTAGTCTGCTATTAACAAAAGCGAAGCCCAAGTTTGTAATTAGCTACAGCTGTACATGCTGCTTCCCTTACTCAAAAGTCTCCTATCATTGTGAAGCCGGTTAGCTCATTATATTCTTTATGGGAACCAGTCTTGAATACTGTATAAAAGCCTTGTTCTCTATATGCATAGTACAAATAAACTATTATCTATTCTGGTTGGGATACGGGTACAGTTCGTAGCAGTAGTTGGACTGAGGGGGAAGGGAAGAGAAGGAAAAGGTCTTGAGGATAGTTGTGCATACTTCACTAAATGCAAATAAATATTATACATTAGTTAATAATTTAAGCACCAATTCCAGATTCTGTGTTCAAGTTACATATCATTAAATGCCAATTAATCAATATCAAGTGCATCTCTTATATCATAAAGTCAAAATATAATCTGGTGCTTTTTCTACTGTCAGTGAATCCTACTCAATGTGTTGCCCATTTATAGAATCTCATACAACATAGGGTTCTGTGATTCTGGGAAAGTTACTTAACCTCTCTATTCTTCCATATCTTCATTTGTAAAATAGGGATAATGATCACATATACTTCATTGGGTTTACTGAGAATTAAGTGAATTAACATTCATTGAATACTTAGAACACTGTGTTAAATTATTATAAGATCTGGTACATTTTAGGTGTTAAAAATTCTCCCTATCCATTGTTGATATTATTTACCAAAGACTAAAAAAAAATAAAGATATCTCTACAAATTTCACTACACTGGTGAGTTATAAAGGGGAAATAAATGACAACAGAGTAAGATATTTTCTCTGAAAACCTATTTGGTTGAAATCCTGAGCAACAGAAAATTCCATGCCAGTATTTATGATTTTAGTATTTGTAGTACTCTGCTAAAATAGATTTCACTATCCATTGGCTTACATACAAATTACAGAATATGATTCCAGAATAATTGACACTCTACCCTTCTGAATTACCACTACAGACATGCCCAGAAAAGAAAATTACAAAACCTGGTGAGGATGTGTTTTCATCAGCAGCAGTTATAATGTCCCTTAGATAATTTTGTTTGATATTTGATAGATGAAATGTCAAAGAAATGAGTAAAATGTAAGGAGAATAGAAAAATGACATTATTAAAAAAAAACTCACTCCAAAAGATTTATGAGTAAAGATCAATAGAGTTCCAACTTATCAATGGAGTTTGTTCAGATTAAAAGATGCCTTGTAGTAAGTTAAGCTTTCATTGACAATAATGTTTTATTAATCTAAATATTTCTAAAACTCACACATACATAAATTTTAATATATCATATCATTTCAGGTGGAATCCTAGGAGGTGTCATATCAATTATGAAAAATACTCTGAGGATGCTAATTCTTTGTTTTCTTTGAGATAGGCTCCTAATTTAAAAATCAAGTATTAAAACTGAAAATATTTCTTAAAAGGTGCTAATCATTAATAAGTATTAAAACTGAATTCAGTGTTCATTAATGCAAAATAAAATATTGATGGAGAGGAAAAAGGTACCATAAGAATTGAATAACCAGAACATGACATGTTTTGCATGACATGTTAGTTACAAAGTAATATGGTTGTGTGCTGGTGGGTGCATTTTTATAAGATAAGTAATGCAAAGAGAAAGAGATGGGCAAGATTAGAGGTAAGTGGGTCTTTGATTCCTGCATACAATAGTCAGTTATTTTCCACAGTACAAAGTCTCATATAGTAGAAAAAAACTGTGTAGTTCATAACTCTACTTAAATTTATTAATAATGTGCTGACAAAGCTCCAACTATAAGCAATAATCATTAATGACAGTCAAAATGTAGGTAAAATCCATAATTTGCATTTTTGGCAGAAAGAATAATTTTAACAACTATTCAGAAAAGATTTCTTTTGAAAGATTAATTGGTTTTCGCATTCTTCTTTTAAATTTTTAAATTCAGCTCAACAGTTGGCAGTTTGGGTTAATTTTGCTTCTATATGACACTAAAGCCACCATTGTTCTTGAACACATTAACATTAAGAGTTATAGCTATTCTTATAATAATTCACAATTTCAAGTTTCCTGAAAGTAATTTGAGGTCTTTGATATCCACATAGTGGTTTTTAAAAGGAAGTGATTAGCACTGAAAGCACTAAAGCAAAAAATAAGTCTAGGACCTTGCTAATTTCATATGCACCTAGGTCTTCCTTTTTCTAAAGCTATTGTTACCTGGCCTCTGATTGAGGGAATGAACAAAAAATTGTGGAAAAATTGCCAGAGCTTCCTTGGCTCACCATTTGTCTGATGTTTTTACCTGATCATAACTCTTCCCTCATTACACTGGACTTCCTGCTTCAATCATGTCTAAGCTTGATATGTTCTCTGGATTCTTTGCCTAGAGGCAGTCATCTGTGTTAGTTGTATAACTTGATTAGTTGGACATCATCTACCCTGGCTATTCATGTCTTTCTTCATTTCTCATTTCATATACTCTCAAGAGTCTAGCTTATTTTGTACTGTTGCCCTCACAAGTCGAAGCAGCCAGAGCTATGTAATACAAAAGCATTATAACTACCCATAGTAGCAATATTATGAATTCATTTGCCCTGTAATCTTATATAATAGAACCCTAATATGCAAATCAACTGAACAGTGGAACAACCTGTCACTATGACACATACTGACCACCAGGGGGCAAACGCTCAATCCAGGAGCTGTCCCCTGGTGGTCAGTACGCTCCCACAGGGGGAGCGCTGCTCAACCAGAAGCCAAGCTCATGGCTGGCAAGTGCAGCAGTAGTGGCAGGAGCCTCTCCTGCCTCTGTGGCCGTGCTACCCAAGCTGTTTGTACTGTCTTTTCCATATGAATGGCCTGTCCTGGCTCATGCTTCAAACTTTCTTAAAATCTCTCAAATAAGTAGCAGCTGGACTCAGTGTACCCAATACATCTCAATAGGCCCTGCACTATCAGCAGCTTGCCTTGGTTTACAGCTTGGTCTCTCCTGAGCATCTCCAAGTCCAACACAAGTGGCAGCCATCTGCAGATCACTTTGTAGTCATGCTGGGTGATGCCAGGCAGGGCACAGCCAGTACTTACTTTGCACCTCCTGGGGGACCTCAGAGCCAAAGTACCCAGTGATCAGCCTCAAACCACCCCAGACTATAATCCTACCACATCCATGAGCAACACACTCAAGTCCTGTTCCATAGGGGTGTCTCCTGCACAGCAGCTCATCCACTACAGTAGCAGCTGGTCGTCACAGCCAATTGACCTGGGGATCAATCTCTCCCAGTTATGACAACAGCAATCAAGGCTCAACTACAATAGAATAATGCACACAGCCCACACAGGGAAGCACCTAGAGTGCCCAGCTTAGAGAATGGGGGAGGCTGAGCCACTGGGCCCCCCAGGAAAGCTACTACACAAGTCCACTTTACCAATTCTAGGATACATAGAAGTTCCACCTAATACCTAGAAACAAATACAGGGAAGCAGCCAAAATGTGGAGATGAAGAAACATGTCATAAATGAAAGAACAGAAGAAATGTCCAGAAATAGAACTAAATGAAATGGAAGCAAGCAAACTACCAAATATATAGTTCAAAATAGTGGTTATAGAGATGCTCAGGAACTTAATGAAAACTTCAAGGAATTTGGCTGGAACATTAATGACATAAAAAAAGGACCCATCAGAAATTAAGGGTACACTAATTGAAATGAAGAATAATTTATAGGGAATCAACAGTAGAGTAAAGGATGCTGATAATCAAATCAGTGATTTGGAATATGAGTAAGGAAAAATAAGCCAATCAGAACAGCAAAAAGAAAAAAAATCCAACAATATGAAGATAGTGTAAGGAGCTTCTGGGACAACTTCAAGTGTACCAACATTCACATCATGGGGGTACTAGAAGCAATGGAGATGGGGCAAGAAATTGAAAACTGCCTTGGCCAGTTTGGATCAGTGGTTGGAGCATCAGCCTGCAGACCAAAGGGTCCCAGTTTCAATTCCTGGTCAAGGGCATGTACATCCATTGTGGGTTCAATCCCTGCCCCCAGTTGGGGCTCATGTAGGAGGTAACCAATTAATGTGTATCTCTCAGGTAAGGATTACAAAAAAATTAAAATAAAAAAAGGAAATTTAAAATCAATTTAGAAAATAATGACCTAAAACTTACTTTACCTGGTGAAAATAGACAAGCTGAGGAAGCACAGAGAGTCCCAAACAAGAGAAATCCAAAGAGGCCCACACCAAATAACATGCCAAAGTTTAAAGACAAAAAGAGAATCTTAAAAGCAGCAAGAGAAAAATAGTTAGTTACCTATAAGGGAGTGCCCATATGACTGTCAGTTGATTTCTCAACAGAAATTTTGAAGGCCAAAAGGGAGTGGCAAGAAATATTCAAAGTGATGAGAAGCAAAGACCTACAACCAAGATTACTTTACCCAGCAAAGCTATCGTTTAGAATTGAAAGTCAGATAAAAGCTTCCCAGACAAGAAAAAGCTAAAGGAGTTCATCACCACCAAACCAGTATTATATGACATGTTAAAGGGTTTTCTTTAAGAAGAAGAAGGAAAAAAAAGATAAAAAAATATGAATAAAATGTGTGTGTAATTAAATCTAAAATTAAATCTAAAAATCAAAATTAACTCTAAAAATTAAATCTAAATTAAATCAACAATTAAATCTAAAAATCAAAATTAATGGACAAGAAATCTAATGAATGAAATAAATTGATGAATAAAATAGAATCAGAAGCATGGAAACCTAGAACAGACTGATGACTCTCAGAGGGAAAGGGGTGGAGGGCAAGGAGAGATTAATCAAATAACTTATATATGCATACATGCATTACCCATGGATACAGACAATAGGGTGTTGAAGGCCTTGGAGTGGGGCAGAATCTGGGTGGAGGGGGACAATGGGAAAAAGGGGGGGAGGCATCTGTAATACTCTCAACAATAAAGATTAAAAAAATAAATAAGTAAATCAGCCATACATACAGAAGCCTACATAAAAGACTTTGGCATACCTAAGACGTTTTAAACATGAGCATACCATAGGCATACGATAGGTCCCTGAGCATACCATAGGCAAAATAGGATAACACCTCTTTTCCACTTTCAACCTATTAAAGAGAAAGGTGACTTATAACTGCTGAAAATAATTCTTGTGGCCCAAAATTCGATGCCTGTCACAACACCTGTGATTTCAGCCATTAAAAAATGTTTAGGCAATCACATGGTTGACATTACTCATAGTCCCACAATTTGATCCTTCTTATATTCACTTCTCTGTGAATCCTAGCCCCTCTAATTCAACTTAGCCCTTTGATTTCTGTATCTCTTGTTTTGCATCTAATGAATTATATGCAAATTCCAAGAAAAAGTATCAGTAATTTGGTGTTATTGCCCAGTATCTCAACAAGGTCTCATTATTATCAGATTATATAATTTTTAAATTTCTCACAATAGCTACTTCAAGTTTTACCAGTTTCTGCCACTATTTATCCTAAATCTCAATATACAACTTCACCTGCTTCTTCACAGAAAAAAATAGAAATTACTATATGGGAAGTCCCTCAACATCCTAATTCCCCCCTACTGAAACAAATTGGAAACTGCTCTCAAATTTATGTCTTTATAGTTTCTTTTCCAGATCAAGTTTCTCCTCTTGTCATAGCAATTTAATTTTCTCCAGTCTTCATGGACATTTCATTTATCTGTTATATCTTATCTCTCCTGAATTCCTAACATGCCACTATCTGCTGTAGTGTCTCTCAAACTTGGCTTCAGATTGGAATCCCTTGGAGAGCTTAAAGAATAATTATTTCTGGGTTTTACTTCCAAAAATTCTCATGTAAATCAGTGGGAGATGTGGCCTAGCCATTAGGCTATTTAAAAGCTCTTCAGGTGATTTTGATGTGAAGCCAAGATTCAAAGTCACAGCTGTACTGGTTCATTTTCCCAAAACACAAAACATTCAGAATTATTTCTGCACTGTATTTATTTTAAAATAGAAACAATGTTGAAATTTGTGAAAATTTAAGCATCAGAATAAATCATGATCATAATGTTGACAACCAAATGAACAAAATAGCAATGCATAGATTTACACACAAAGAAAAAAGAAATGGGAGGAGAGTCAGCTCTTCTTTGTAGTAAAATGATAGCTAACAAATGATAAAGGAGAATTGAAACTAGAAAAATCACCATTTGTTAACCACTGCAGTAATAATTAATTCAAGAAATAAAATTTCAATGGATGTTAAAAATAGTGTATGAAAATAGAATGAGAAACACAATTTTATATAATTTCAAAGTTCCTCCCCACAAAATATTTACTGATTAAACATGAGACAAAAGTGATTTTCCAGTTACAAAATCAACTGATAAGTTAAATTACAGTAATGGGATAAATCAATTCTACATTCACTCAAAAGGAGGCAAAGAAGAAAACACAGCATCATTTAAGTGATGTTTCAACCAAACAGTATTGCTTGGGTCTAGTCTTGAGGAAACACTGGATAAACCAAGTGGAGGGGCATCCTACAAAATGAGTGATTTGCAGTTTTCAGAAAATCAAAGTGATAAAAGTTAAGGAATAACTGAGAAACTGTTTCATAATAAAATATTAGAATTCAAGACAACTATGAATAACACGAGATCCTGGATTGGATCTTCTTGCTGTAAAGAATATCTATAATAATCTATAATAATAAAAGCATAATATGCAAATTGACTGAATGGCTGAACAGCAGAATGACCGTCTGAACAACCTTCTGGATGACCTTCTGGATGAAGCCGGGGCTGTGAGGGCAGCCAAGACATCCAGGGCTGTGAAGGCCTACTCTTGCACAAATTTCATGTGTCAGGCCTCTAGTCTATTATATATATGAAAGCCTAAGAAACTATTACTACCAAACTACTGGAACGACCAGTTGACCAGTTGCTAGGAGAGGGAAGGAGGAGGAGGGGAGGCAGGGAACTGCATGGTGGCAGAGTGCCGACGCAGCATTGGTGTTTGGCATCCATTCCTTCTGTATTTGGCCTGGAAACCATTGCCTCTTCTCCTGACTCTGCCTGGAGCCTTTGGGACCCAAGCTGGGACCAGTAACCAGGGTTGGGTGATGGCGGATGCAGCCTCTTTCCCAGGCGGCCAACCTCCCAAGATCCCTCCCTTCCATCCCTCCCCCCAGCTGGCATGCCCTGATGAGCCTGTCCCTGATCACCAGCCAGGCCTAGAGGCCCCACCCATGCAGGAATTCGTGCACCAGGCCTCTAGTATAAAATCATTGCTGAAAGAATGAGGTTTCAATTGAAGAATACAGTTGACCCTGGAACAACACAGGGCTTGGGACACCAACCCCCACATAGTTGAAAATCAGTTGAATTATAACTACAGTCAGCCCTCCAAATCTGTGGATTCCCAGCCACAGACCAATAATAAAACATAAAGGAGTTCTTTGAAATATTCTTACAACTTAAGTTAAAAAAATGTTCAAAAAAAAAAAAAAAAAAGCAAAAACATTGACCTCATAGCTTTCACAATGTGCCTCTAACACCTAGCAGTTGTTTTTGGATTGTTTGCTTGTTTATATTTACAAAGGCTACTCTTCTAAGTATTTATCTCCTTTCCTTTTATACAATCCAACTTTTTGAAAGGATAGAATCCATTTATTCTCTTTACTCATCTGTTTTCTTTTCTTCCACAAGCCTAGATATTTGAATTATGCTCTTAATACTAGCAGTCTACTGAAATTATTCCTACTAGTGTCATCTGTGGTCCCTTTTGCTAAATTCAATTTAAAATATTCCATGTGTTTTGACACCATTAGTCTTCCTGTTGACTGTTATATAATTTTTCCTGTTTTTGTCCTACCTCCTATATAACCTTCTCACTACTTCATATATCCATTCACTCCTCAAATATTTAATGAATTTATTTTGTGCAATAGATACTTTCTAGGGGCAGAAGATTCAGTGGTGAACAAGATAGAGCAGGTTCTTTTCTCACAAAGGCTGTGTTTAAAAGTAGAAAGAGAGACAACAAAGAAGTAACAGATAAACAAGACAGTTTCAGGAAATGCCAAACAATATGATGATAACACAATAATGTAGCTTGATAGAGAATGACTGAGAAAGGAGTGCCTGAAGTAGGGATTGTTTTAAATAGGTAGGTCAGAGAAGGCCTCTCTGAGAAAGTTCTATTTGAACTATGTCAGGAAGTTTAATTGATAACAATCCTGTTTAAAAGAGCAAAAATGTTCAAATGTCCTGAGCATTGAACAAGCTTGGTGTGTTTGAAGAAGAGAAGGATGGTGTGGCTGAAACATAATAATCATATAATAGCATCGTGGACGCAGTATCACAGAAGGGGTTTGGGTTTTAGGCCAGTGCAATAGAAAGCTATTGGAGTGTTCTGATCAAAGCCAGAGGGGTTTTCTGATTCACATTTTAAGGTAAAACTAGTGCTTCCCTTTATTTATATCCCTTAGAAGAGGAGAAAAAAAGAATGGTGTGGCTGACACTAGGATTCATGTATTACTTACTTGTCCAGGGATCTCATGAATCATTAATCTGTCCTAAGGATTTCATGTAGATCTTCAACTCTTCCTGCAGTACTCATACTCTCCCATGATAATCCACTCCCATGACTTCATCTAACACATATTTACTGATGAAACTCTAGGATCTCTTGTGAGCTCCGAACCCATTGTCTGGCAGCCATTATACACCTACATACACTCAGCTAATCATCCTCTCCTTCAGATCCGTCAGACCAGCTCTTCCTCCTACATTCCCTGATTTAGTGAATGATACTGCCATCCAGTCAGAAACCTTATTTACTCTACATACTTAATTAATAACCATATCATATAAAATTTTCTCATTAGAATATTTTATTCATCTCTTTCATCTCCCTGTGCAATATGTTATGCCATTGGTTTAGACTCCCTTTGCATCATCTTTCACTGCAAACACCCCTGATTTCCCTGTTTCTTCCTCTTTACAGATGAGACAACTAAGGCACGGAGAGCTTGAGTACCTTGCCCCAAGGTATATAGCCAGAAAAATTACAGAGCTAGGATTTAAACTTAATCTGACTCCAGAGTAAATTCAAACTTATTAGTACAACATATAAGTCTCTACATGGTTTGCCCTTTGAAAACTTTCCAGCCTTCATTTCTCAAACATGTGCCCTGTACTCTCACATCATATTAAACATTTTGCAGATTATTTGCTGATATCATGCACTCATCTTCCATGCCATTTTCATGAGGTCCCTCTGACTGAGATATCTTTTTTCCTCTCTGGCCCCAGCTAGAACTTATTTGTCCTACAACACTGTCAGAGTCTATTTTGTCTACCTCCAGGAGATCTCCCAATGATGTCTATTATCAATCTACTAGAGGCCCAGTGCACGAAATTCGTGCACATTAAAAGGGGATTAATTAGAGGAAATATTTTAATATTGCTACTTGCCCTTTCTCTATAATAGAAGTGTCAGAGATTAAAGAAAATTAGTAAAACGTATATGAAAATCTTCATCCTGTCAGAGTCTGGGGTGCACCATGGAACCCAGAGTCAAGTCTTCAACCACCCACGTGCACCTCAAAATCGCTCAAGTCCCAAACCTGGACGGCCCCCCTTCATTGGGCTAGATCCAGATCCGGCCGGTCCCATCTTGTCAAGCCCTCCCAGGTAGGAGGGTGCAGCCTCAGGTCCCCTGGGTGCCAGGGCAGGGGGGCACAGCCTGAGGTCCCCCATCAAACCCTGCTGGGCAAAGGGAGTGGCCTGTGATCCCCCAGCCTGGTGCCGGGGCAGGGGGCACAGCCTGAGGTCCCCTGGCCTGGTGCTGGGGTGGGGGGCATGGCCTGAGGTCCCCTGGCCCAGCACCAGGGTGGAGGGCACACCTTGAGGGCCCCCGTCAAGTCCCGCTGGGTGGGGGACACAGCCTCAGGTCCCCTGGCCTGGGGCCAGGGCAGGGGGCATGGCCTGAGGTCTCCCGGCCTGGCACCAGGGAAGAGGGTGTAGCCTGAGTTCCTCTGGCCTGGTGCCAGAGTGGGGAGAGCAACCTGAGGTCCCCTGTCAAGCCCCACGCAGGAGGTGGGTGGGCGAGCAGCCTCAGGTCCCTGCTAATTGCTCCTTAAGGCTCGTTATGAGAACTTAGCCTCAGCTGTGGGTGCAAATTGACCGGGGTGACAGTCAATTTGCATATTCCCTCTTTATTATATAGGATGCCTTCCTCTATTATGGTAACCAATCCTCTCTGTATCATCAAGTTTCCTTGTTTATATTCCCCTTGAAAAAGTCCTTAAAAGAAGGAAATGTGTTTTTAATTTCTGTATCTCTGTACCTGTATCTTGATATATTCATAATATATCACTTTGAATAAATTAATGAATAAATACAACCACCATCAATTTCATGGTTTCCTAGTAGATGAGGTGATCCTTAAAAATGAAATACATAATAGAAATATTTTGGAAAGAAAAAAAAAAGAGATAGTCAGTAAGCACAGGGAATCTACCCAGTTGGTGATATATAGGCAAAGACAATTCTTAGATATTTAGAGGCTACATTTAAGACACCAGATATTGGAGAACCAGGATGGCGGCACAGGTAAATGCTGGGGCTTGCCACCTCCCACAAACACATCAACATTACAACTAAAATACAGAGCCACCATCATTCAGAACTGTCTGAAATCTGGCTGAATGGAATTCCTACAACTAGAGGAGTAAAGAAAAAAGCAATGGAGACTGGTAGGAGGGCCAGAAGTGTAGAACTGGCTGGTCTGACACTCAGTTGTGGCCTTTTTTTTTTTTAATTGGGAGGGATATCTACTGGAGAGGCCTTCTCTGAGAAGCAAGGCATTCTAGACCCACACCAGACCCCTAGCCCAGGGTTCCAGAGGTGGGAAGAGAAGTTCCATAACCTTGGACTGTAAAAAACAGTGGGTATTGGGGCTGAGTTACACCTACTACACAAGGGCACTCTACAAATTCCAGGAGACATAGCAGCTCTACCTAATAGATAGAAGCAAATACAGGGAAGCAGTCTAAATGTGGAGACCCAGAAATATGTCACAAATGAAAGAACAAGAGAAAACTTCAGAAAGAGAACTAAATGAAATGGAAGGAAGCAAACTACTGGATACAGAGTTCAAAACAATGGTTATAAGGTTGCTCAAGTATCTGAATGAGAGTTTCAAGGAACTCAATGAGAGCTTCAAGAGACTTAGTGAGACTTTCAAGGATCTTAGTGAGAATTTCAAAAACATGAAAAAGAACCAGTCAGCCCTGACCGGTTTGGCTCAGTGGACAGAGCATTGGTCTGTGGACTGAAGGGTCCCGGGTTCGACTCCAGTCAAGGGCATGTACCTTGGTTGCAGGCTCATCCCCAGTGGGGAGTGTGCAGGAGGCAGCTGATCGATGCTTCTCTCTCATCGATGTTTCTAACTCTCTATCCCTTTCCCTTCCTCTCTGTAAAAAATCAATAAAATATATTTTTTTAAAAAGGACCAGTCAGAAACTAACGATACACCAATTGAAATGAAGAATAATTTACAGGGATTCAAACTGTAGAGGATTCCAAAAATCAAATCAACAATTTGGGATATGAGGAAGCAAAAAACACCCAATCAGAAAAGCAGAAAGAAAAAGAATCCAAAAATATGAAGATAGTGTAAGGAGCCTCTGGGACAACTTCAAGGGTACCAACATTCCAGTTATGATGGTACCAGAAAGAGAAGAGAGAGAGCAAGATATTGAAAACCTATTTGAAGACATAATGACAGAAAGTTCCCCTACCTAGTGAATGAAATAGACTTACAAGTCCAGGAAGTGCAGAGTCCCAAACAAGAGAATCCAAAGAGGCCCACACCAAATAACATCATTATTAAAATGTCCAAGGTTAAAGACAAAGAGTGAACCTTAAAAGCAGCAAGAGAAAAACAGTTACTTACAAAGGAGCACCCATAAGGCTGTCAGCTGATTTCTCAACAGAAACTTTGCAGGCCAGAAGGGAGTGGCAAGAAATATTCAATGTGATGAATAGCAAGGACTTACAACCAGCAAAACTATCATTTAGAATTGAAAGTCAGATAAAGAGCTTCATAGATAAGAAAAAGATAAAGAAAATAAGAGAGCCTAAGCTAGGCTGCTTTGGCTCAACTTCTCAGTGAGAAAAGGAGGTTTTGGAGACAAGTTCAGGGGGTTAGCTACTGTCTGCTGCTCTCCTGGTTGCAATTTTTGTGAGGTCCCTTAGAATAAAGGAGGAGGAAGGGAATAGCATCAGTGTGCTCCCATTGGGGGAGAGCCCTGGATTCTTCATCTTGAGTGTATTTATTTCTCTTGCAAGTAGAAATCTTAGGGGAGGGTCCAGGGGAGGGTCTCAATAAAATATTCAACAGTTTATCAGATGTGGTCTTTCAAGAACGTGGTCTCCACTGATTGGACAGTGCCAAGGCAGAGGGTTATTAATCAATGTAGATGCTCCTGAAGTAACCATGGCATCACTTGTCTGGTTTTCCTGCTTTTCTGGCTAGAGCTGAAATACAACTAAGGCCTAGATAATATCTTGAGGGAGGAAACGGTCAGGGGGTCTAAACTGCATGACCAGTAAGTAATACGCTTGGTGATGATAGGTTTCCCTGGAGATGAGGTTCTTGTTTTCTAATTTTGTGAGGCATCTGGGGCTTTGTGCCCTGGTGAGTTTCTGAATTTCCCTTGCTCATCATTCTTGAACTCGAATTGCATATAACATTATCAAGTTGTTAATCTTCAAATATATTAATAAATCATCTGAAAAACAAAACAAACCAAAAACAAAAAAAAAGGAAAAAGCTACAGGAGTTCATCACCACCAAACCATTATTACATGACATGTTGAAGGGTATTCTTTAAGAAGAAGAAGAAAAAAAGATAAATATGCACAATGAAATGTATAGCTTTCAATAATTGAATCTAAAAATCAAAATAAATGAATGAGAAATGTAATGAATGAAATAAACTAATGTATAAAATAGAATCAGAAGCATGTAAACATGGGACAAACTGACAAATCTCAGTGGAAAGGGGTGGGGAAGAGGTAGATTAACCAAAGAACTTATGCATACATGCCTTACCTGTGGACACAAACAGTAGAGTGGTTCAGGTCTGGGGTGGGGTGGGAACCGGGTGAAGGGGTTAATGGAGGGACAGGGGGGATATCTATAATACTCTCAACAATAAAGATTTAAAGAAAAAAATCAATGGAGAAAAAATAAAAGACATCAGATATTGAAGGAGGGTGGTAGAGGCTAGAGACCTATGAAGAATAAAAACAAAATATTAAAAATCAAATGATAAAAAATTATACAAATTTCAATTTTGTTTGTTAGGATGGAATGGACTCAACTATCTAAGCACTTAATCACTATATTTTGTTGTTGCAATAATAACTATCTTTTCTAGGAAATGAAGCCAAACAGACACAGGCATCTCTTCAGAGTGAACTGTCTCCTTTTTTCCACTAGCCTTTGATGTTCAGTTGCAAATAGAAAAAAAAAATAATCTGTCATTCATTTTGCTAAATTAGAATTTTGGAAATAAAAGTAATCATTTTTTTTATATTTAAATGAACTGACGAGGGAGATAGCTATGTAGAGAGGTCTGGTGGCTCTCTTTGGAGTGAAGCATTCAAGGATGGGTAGAGGCACTGGGAAGGAGGCCTCTAGAATCTGAAAATCCAGCCCAAACTAAAGTTTAAACATTTAGAGGAGATTGGTACTTGGAAAGCTATGTACTCGTGTAAGTGTTCCAGTCAGGAGAGGTGAAAATAAAATGCTATTTACAAGTTTTCTGTGGTTTGTTATATAAAATGTGTTGTGCATGTGATATCTAAATTTAAAGGAACATGATTTAAGCTGCACTATGTGATGAAGAGTCCTCTGAGGTCACTAAAGCTTTGATTTTCCAGTTAGCTTATTTTATAGCTAGTGCTTTGGAAGCCATCAAGTTCATAACGAGATAGATCAATCAGATTGTTTTTATTGGTCTACTGCGTGCCATACACGATGCGCAGCAATATTCATTGAATCAGACTGCTTGGGAACAGCGGCTTTAACCTTGAGACTTGAGCAGAGAAAATAACAGCTTCAAAATTAAATCTCCATGAATTATATATATCCTTATATAAAATTGAATTTTTAAACAGTGCCAATTGAAATCCATTGGTAATGAACCAAGTGCAGTTATTTCAAAGAGGAATCGTGGTCAAAACATCACATGTTCGCTGATTTAAAATAGCTTACTAAACTTGATATTCAAACAGACTTTGCAGCGGTTCAAAAAACCCCTTATGTTTTTTAAATGGCTTTAATAATACACTATTTAAAGATAAAGTACAAAGCAATAGATGACCTTCTGAAGTTGCTTCAAATGCTATAATGATTTTATTCTTTTACATTTACCTGCCTTTCAAAAAATTCTAAGGTAAATTAAAAAAGTAATGCAAGTCAATTATATAGTAAATGACATACTTACGGTGCTTAAGCACTGTTAATCATTTTCTCCAGATTTTTCAGAAGGCTCAAAGGTTAATATAAAGTTCACAAATTGCCTGACATACTAGTTTCCTAAATACAAATCCTTAGCTTCATCTTTGTTCAAATTGCTCTATAAAATTCAATTTCCAACCAAGGGTAAAACTAAGGAAATTAATGCAAAGATCACTAACCAAGAAAAGTGTGTCCTCGTGGATGTGGTCAGGAGTTCACATTACAATATTCAAATAAGTAGCATAAATAAACAGGGATAGAATTCATACCCAAATGTAGGTAGAGCACAGGAGGTTTATCTCGGTGCAGTGGCTGATGCAATGCTGTGAGTACACTCCAGAAATTCAGATCTTTCTGGCAAACCAGAAAGATGGCAACACCCGCCTGAGCCCCTCCTAGAGCCACCTACACAGTACCCCGACCTTGATGCTCATTGGCTCCCTAAGAAGACCTGGCGTTCTATAATTGGCCACCTCCACCTATATATACTGCTGTACTTCCTCAATAAAATTAGATCTGCGTCGCAGAACCTGGTCTCCGGAGTCGTACATGCAAGTGTCCTAGCGCTAGGGGCTCCGTCGTCCTCACCCCTGGGAGACCCCTGCTTCACCCAAAGGATCTACTATAATCTGTGAGATAGGCACATGGAAACAAAAAAATCTCTGTGGAGTTGAGGACTCACAGTTGGCTGGGATTGTTTCCATTTAAAAAAGTCTTCTAGGCTGAAGTAGACCCACAGCCAAACTGATTATTTAGAGAAAATATTAAATCTCATGGATTAGCAGACAAGGAACTGGCTGGTGGACAGTGTCTTAGAGATGTGGCTGAAGTTTAAGGTACAGGTCTCATATTAGCAGGGAACTAGATAGAACCAGGACTAGAAAACAAGTACTGGCAATTTGGAAAGACCAAATTGCAAAATACATACTATGTATACAAATAGGGTATGAAATTCTCAATATAGTATGGATTTGGTTTACATTAACTCAGGCACTAGGTGGGCTGAAATTGTATAATGAAGGTCTTTAATACCCACAACTGAGAAGTCTGGAGGAAACAGATGACTGTCATACATTTGCCCAGAGGATTCTAAGCTATCAGCACTCTCCTGTCCCACTAGGCACCAATCAGCAAGCACCATGACCAGAACTAAGCGTTTCTTATAATAACCATCAGACTCTCCCTAGGCTTAACTCTTTGTCTCTATCAGGAAGAATTTCACTAAGAAATGCTCTCATAATATTTCAAGGCCTCAAAATAAAAACATTAGTCCTACATTTTTAATGATTAGACTAACAAGGGACTCCAAATGATATTCAACTTACAAATGAGATAAAATTGTTGTTTCTTCTTGGTGTGTGTATTTTCTTGACTTCCACTAGATTATAAATACCACAAGTGCAAAGTCAAGTCTATTATATCCACCATTATATGCCCATCACCCAGTAGGTGCCCATCCAATATTTATGGGATGATAAATGCATGAAGAGATGGATAAATGTTACTGCTGTAGAATTAAAAAAAAAAAAGTAAACCTACTCTTATCTTGAACTTTCTAGTATAATTCTTGGCAACTCTCTTCTCCTATAGCAATCTCTTTAGAATAGCCCTTTATAACTTGGTATCAACTTGTCTTTCTACTATTGGCCTTTATAACATGTTTTATACCTCTTGGCATTCACTGAAAATATTCAATATTTTTATTACATTAAATGTCTTCCCTACAAGAAAACTAGTACTAAAAATAATACTTGTTAAGAAAATTCTGTACATACTATTTATAATACAAAACCAGATATCAAGTCATCTTTCTCAGCCTCTACATTAAGCTGTGAAAAAGGGTCTTAAATTAATCTATTCCTTTTTCCACACCTAACTCAGTAAATTACATGGTGTGTGTTTTCTTTACAAATGTGGATAAAAATATGAATGAAAAGAGTTTCACTAGATATTAGTAAAACAATCACTCGAATTAATAATTTGACCAAGTATAAATCTATGGTTTTATTTAGTTCAACAGGGCTATTGACCTTGAGCTACTAAGATATCAGAGTCTTGAAGAAGCACCAATCGCTGGAGGTAGAACATATGGCCGAAGTCACAGAGTGACAGTGTCTAAGGGCCACTGTCTAAACAGAAGGCATTTCTTTGGCATTTTTCATCAAAATTCTGAGCCTGTGGCAGTACGGCAATGAGACTGCTAGACATATTAATAGAGCTACGGCATTTAAGGAAGCAAATGTGACAGCTGCAATTTAAACCTGCCTTGGGGCAAAACTTAGGGATAAAAGAGAAGAAGCACACTTAACAAAGCTCCATATTTAAGAAAAAAGTCCCCAAAAGTGCACAAAATGCACAATTTGGTACAACTAAGTTTTATAGTAGACACGTCTCCACAGAAAGTAGTACGGAGTTCATGGAGAAAATGGTCCGCAGATTCGCTGCGCAGCAGACATCATTCCTCTGCCCTCTACGCCCTCATACATGTGGTTATAGATTTTGTGACAGACAATGTAACTCAGAAGCTACAGCTCATCGGAGCAGGACACCCTAATGTGGAAGGTGTCCTCAGTATGTGTACAATATATGGAACGATGCTGCAGCGGGATTACTCATTCATCTGGCATTCTCAGTGACTCCTGAGTTTAATTCAGCTCAAGAAACATTTGTTGATCATCTACACTGTGGCATGCACTGAAGGAGTGTTGTACACAGCAATGTGGGCAAAAGCAGTTGTGTAGAAAATTTGACTTCTATCTGTGCCTCAACACATTAGCTGCATAAACTCTGATAATAATAAAAATAATAATTATTATTATCATTATATTTTAAAAATGGTTGAGGGGTTACTAATTGCCAGGCATTATGCAAAGGATTATAGCATGTGATCCTCTTAAACTAATGAGATAACTATGGTGCTTATGATTGCCCTGTAACCATGAGGAAACTACAGTCTAAAAAAGTGAATAGATTTTTCTAACGTGACTGAATTAATACATAGCAGCCAATCCGATTCCACACACGAGACTTTAACTGCCACTTTATATGACCTCCCAATTCATGAGCAATCTCTGATACTGTTTCCTCACCTGAAAAAGGGATAGAAAAACTCCTTACCTACTGAATGATCTTTGTTGTGCATAAATATCCAATGCAATGCCCAGGTGTTGTAATCCCCAAGAACCCCGAGGGAGCCCAAATCCGATGTAAGAACAAAAGAACCTTTACTCGAGTCGACTCGGGGCTCCGTCACAAGCCAGCCATCGCAGTGGTGGGCAGGGAGGAAGATCCTGAGTTTCAGGAGGACGGGGAGCTTTATTGGGTTGGGAGTTGGTGGGTGGGGTAATGTGTGATTGGTCGAGGGAAGGGTCAGGGTTGGTCGTGCAAAGGGGGCGGGATGCAGTCAGACTTGGGTCATTTCCTCTGTATCCCTATTGGTCAGTTGGGAAAAGGGTGGTTGAGCAACGAGGAACTTCGGTGGTGGTGGTGGGGCCTGGTTTGACTTTTACTCCATCAATCATGAGAATTCAAAATAATACTGGAGTTTTAATGATAGGATCTAGGTGCAAAAAAAAAAAAAAGTAACATTTTTAAGTCACTAAATTATCTCCATTATAATTCAGTCCTAGTAAATTTTCCAACTAATATCTCCCATTTTAAAAATGTCATATTTCATGGTTTAAACTTCACAATTTAAAATTCACTCACATTCTCTCTCATCCTACTGGCTAATTGTTTCCAACACACTATAGCCTTCTTTTCTTATGTAGGTAATTAATTCATCTGTGGATAAAATCCATAGCTCATGTAATACATATGGCATAGAATGTAGCCACTCAACTGAACTTACCTCCAATCTATGTCTCTGATGCCTTCTGATTGATTGTGAGAGCTTTCTGGATTCTTCTTCGCATTTCTTCCACTGCATCTTTAGGCGTCACACTATTTCCATTTGGATCACTGTCTTAAGGTCTAAATTTGTGGGACAGGAAGGACTAGCAAACCAATTTGGTGAACATCATTCGGGGCCTCAGGCAGTGGTTCTCCTGCTTAGGTTTTGGGCCAGAGCCCTTTTGCCCACACCTCTGCCCTGTTACCCTAACTGGCAGGGGGTGAGGGGGCAGTGCGTGGGGCACAGGCTGGGACAGAAACCTCCAGCACGAAGTGAGGCAGCAAGTGTTTCCCACCCCGGAGTCCCCGGCGGACTCTGGTAGATAGCGCGAGATCAGGCTTCCTCTGGGCGGAGAGGACACAGCCCAAGCACCTCAGCCCTGAGCCCAACACTCTCTCAGCATGTCCCAGCCCATCCCCTTCCTGTCCCTTTATCAGAAACCACCTTCCCCCCCCACACACACACACACCTGAAGTCACATAACACACCCCATTGGCTTTTCTGGAAAACCCCACATTTTCACCAATGAGACCGGGCCTCGCTGGGCCAGGACGTGCTCCATACTGTTCAAAAGAAAAAAGTCACACCTGATTCATGTTCGCCATAAACAGTGCTGGTAATGAAGGCGCATGTGATCTTTGTTAGCCTAGCTCCTACTTCTCTCAGTTGTTTTTAAATTCTACATGATTATAATGGGAGTCGGAGTTAAGTATTATCTAACCACTGCCCTCCCTAATCCACATCTAACTAGAATACTTTTTCTTCCCACACTTGTAGCTTAAAAAAAAGACAACTATTTTAAACATTGATTTTCTACTTTAATAGCTACCACACAGTAGGTACATCTACACAATGGAATATTATGCTGCTGTAAAAAGGAAGGAGTTCTTAGCATTTGCAGGCGTATGGATGGAGCTGGAGAACATAATGCTAAGTGAAATAAGCCAGTCAATGAAAGAAAAATACCACATGTCCTCACTCATCTATGGATAATAATAACCATTATAAACTGGTGAACAAAAATAGATTCAGAGGCAGAGCAACATCAAACAGACTGTCA